>JAAGNO010011017.1:25879-43378 GCA_033439905.1 Ceryle rudis | reverse complement strand
CTAACTCTAAACACGGCGTGTTCTCACTGCTGGGAGCAGCCGCTGCCTGGGAAAACAGGCTGCTGACTTCAGACAGCACGGCTAGAAGAACTGAGCTGAAAAGTAAAATCACTGAACAGAATTATTTCTGTTCTCACTCAAACCAGGACAGGTGGGTCTACTTTGATTCAAAATAATTTTTAACCTGTTTTTTTCTTTATCTTACCAACGCTCTGTAAGCACTAGCACCACGACTGCTCGCTGTATCCACGCACTGACTACACAGAACCGTACAGAGATATCTTGGTTCTGTTCAACTGCATATCTATTCCCGGATCAAACCTGCTCTTGACTATTTGTTTGACACATTCACTCATATCCCTTCAATCCGTGAGTCCTGCTGAACTGCATTTGTTGCAAGTTATAGCCTCCTTCGTCTCCTCTTTAGTATGTAGTGCGCCTGGCTTGTACATAAATATATCCAGCGATATTGAAAAGCGGTGCTTTCCAGAGAACACTGTACGGCAAACCACCTAGATTAACCTGTTGCACTGACTTCACAGTACTCATCACTCCCTCCATCTACGCCTTCCTCAGCTATTACCTTTCTTTTAGCCACAGATTATTATCACAGCAACAGAAGAGTGCAAGTTTAACTTTTTTCATTCATCCACTAACCCCTCATCCAAAAAAAGTGCTATCACTGAATAACAGTTTCCACTTCGTAAGATATCAGCCAGTGAGCTTCATTAGTTTGTTCACTGCTTTTCTACCAATGACATCAGAACATAGAATCATAGAATGGTTTGGTTGGAAGGGACCTTTCAAGGTCATCTAGTCCAACCTCCCTGCACTGAGCACAAACATCTTCAATGAGATCAGATTGCTCATAGCCCTATCCAACATCACCTACTGCAACAACTGACTAATGCCCTTGGTGACCAAGCTCGAAATTTCAAAGGACTGAGATCAAGTTTGTTCAGCAAGACCTGTTTTCTACTAAACTTTTTTGACTTGCATACGTCATTTATACTGCATGTCTTAATGTGATATATTTTATTAAACCTTTCCAATTCTTCTCAACCGAAGAGCAAAAACATTTGATTCCTTGAAATTATTGTGCTATAGTATTTCCACTACTACTGATAGCTTTACAAATTCCATCTCATAATTAAGGCAGGACTGATTTCATAAAACGTTCACCATTTACAAGTATCTAGTCATCCAGACTTCCTTTGTAGTCAACAGGACACACCTCAAGAAGTAAGATGACTTCAGGTATTTCAAGTGCATGCATTGCAACTCCTTCACTTCGCACACAGGACCTCTGGATCAGAAACAGGATTACTCTCGAAGTTATGGTCCAACACAACAAAGTTTCTAGCCTGAAAAGACACTGATATGCAGCTGATCCAGAAAACCAGTTCTTACCACTTAATGCTTGCTAAGCCTGATTAGGGCAACTTTGCTCCCCCCATTTTGTTTTACACAGAAATACATAAAATTACCAGCCGTAAGGCTGTACGTGAATTAAGCCTCTTCCTCTCACTTTAGAAATTTTATCTTCAGACCTCTACTGACCCATAAATGGGCTTTGTTTAACAGAAAAAGGAGAAAAAACTTTGGTCTGTATATTCAAATCCACCCAAAGGATCACTCCCTTATTGAGCCGGTTTGCTTCAAAATCTGTTCTTATTTCTTCCTTGAAAAGACTAGCAGGATTTTAAGTTTAGTTTATGAGATATCAGCTGCCTTAGTAGAAAACATTGTTTATTCATGTAACAATGTCTGTCACTGGTCATGATTTTTGGTTTATTTTTAGGAGTGAACCTAATTTTGTGAAGCTTCCCATGTGACCAAAAGCAATGTCAGAGATGACAAATTGATACCCACTGTACATATACTCCAGAACTCCAACATGTTACCCATGGCTCAGGAACCATAAAAGCTTGAATGTCACTCACAAAAAGAACACTTCGAGTAGTCTGCATCTAGATTTCCTAGGAAAACAAACTCCAACACACAAACACAAACATTCGGTCACTGAATGGACTGAGGCTTCTGCGAGTGCACACTGAACAACCCGCACATCAGAATTCAGGAAGAACCTTAATAGAGTAAAGGGGTGTTTTTCCTATGGCACAAATTAAATCACACCTCTACCTATTGCGCAATACTCTGAGGTACAGTACTGTGGCTTACCCTCTGAAAAAGCTGGACACTATCCCACCATACCTGCCCCTCTGGAGAGGAGAGCTGATTTTTAGATTATTCTTCTTTCACTGAGGCAAGAAGGGTTTCAAAATGTTAGTTTGAAGAAAACTCTGAATTTTCTTTCTCAACCACATAAATCAAACTGTTATGTTTCTTCAAGATATCAAACACAATGCCCTTGGTTTTGTTTCTTTTCTAAAGAAGACATGTACAAAAGGAACACTGTCAGTAATATCTATTCAAGTCCAATTCCCTAGCAAATTAATTTCTCTTGCCATACTAACATTCCTATCTGAAAACCAATTAAGAGTAGTCTGTACTATTGCACCACTTAGGTTAGCTTGCTGCTGCCTGGAAGACAAAACCCTTGCCAAAAAGTTAAGTCTTCTGAATTCCTCAAGTTGTCTGCAAAACTCCACAAGTTGTTCTACGTTCACTACCTGGCGAAAGAGTTTGAGTTCACAGAAAAATCTACACCTAAAAATGCAGGATGTGGTGATTGGCCACTTGGCAGATTAAGTATGGCTTGGTAACACACATTTCATGTGCGAAGATCTGCTGGGAAGGGTATTGGACTCCCAGCCCGCAGCTGAGCTACTCTCCCAGCACTAGCTGTAAGCTGTGACCCAGGAAACACTGCACAGAGTGCAGCAGTTTAGCTCATGACATGCACAGGGCTTTGTAAGTAAAGAATGAACAAAGCAGCTCATTACCTGCAGACCACATTCAAACCAGAGAAGAGAGCAATTCATCGAATGCCGCTGCAGTCGTTCTGGAGACCTGACTGACTGGATGACTAGTCAAAGCTCTTGCAAGAGCCATGTGACTGACTAACAAAACCTAGGATGGGCCAGTAAAGGGAAAACCAAGCCCACTCTCTGGAATGGCAGTTTCTACAGGGAATATCTTTGCTAACACAATCAAGGCTGACAGGTTCCAGAGACAACAGTTAAAGCTGGAGGCAGAAAAACATGTTTTCCCTTTGCATGAAAGCAGTGTGGTGTGAAGCCTAAACCAGCATGTGATCACATTAGAAACATAAACATTCACGTGGTATTCAGTGCAACACGCACTGAACGCTAGCACACACGGAGAACACCCTGGCTGTCACAGCAGCTGCTATTTGACACAGTCTATTCTATCCGCACCAGTATCACGTATCAGGTACTGGATGCTTCCACCAGTCAGAGAAGCAGCTCCATTAAGCCAGTGTACAAAGGGTGAGGAGATAGAAAAGCCAACAAAAAGTAGCAACAGTTCCACAACTCCTGCTGCAACCATAGCTCCTCTTCATAATCAACAGTCAAGTTTTAAAATCTTAATCTAATTTTTTGTTGTGAGGTGTGTCCAGACCAAAGATGATGTTTGTGCTATTTCTGTTTAACCCTCCCATCTGCTGGAAGGTGTAATTTCTGAATACAAAAGGATGCAAACATAAGGAAAGACTCCAGCTAGGAGAACTCCATAGATCCTTGAGGTGTACTGTGGAAAAGAAAAGAATGCCCTGACAGAAACTGACTCCCCTGCGCACAGAGCTGAAAAGGAAATGCAGAAAGATCACGCTCCTGAATACGTACAGTGAATACACAAAAAAAGGCTTCTTCCATTTACCATCCAGCTTTTAGTCTTCTGAGTCAGGTGCCAAATCAATCTTTGCCATACTCGGCTCCTGAAAGAAAGTCACCTACTGATATTAAAAGGGTGAAGAATTCAGAAGGTTTTTTGGATACAAACACACCTACAATAAAATGCAATCAGATGCTCAACACAGTAATCTGCAAGCATGTTATTAAAGCAATCAGCAAACTTGGTTCATGGAAGGAATTATCTCAACAGGGCATGGGGATATCTTGAGCATTCTGTCACCTTCCTGTGGGCACACAGGCAGGTATCACTCAGGTCTACTTCCTGTTACTAGCACAGATGCTGCTGAAGCAATATAGGTAACTCCCGTTTCTCTACTGAGAACAGCGGGAAGTAATCCAGGGATCTCTTCTGTGGCAAATACATTCTGAGAATTACAAGGAACAGACGCTCCGTAATAAAGAAATCGTCAAGAAATTGAAGACAAAGCTTGACAAAGTGCTAAAACACTGGTAACAGGACCAATTTGCTAACCCAGTGCAAAGCCTGCCACAAACTGAAGACAGGCCCGGCTACCTAGCACAAGAAGAGACTGATACTGAGATGAATTCAACCACAAAAGCCATTTCAAAAGCTAAGAGAAGAAAAATGTTCCTGTCTGAACACACCTACAAGCTTTACGTAGCCTTTTTCATGATCTGCTCTTCTTTCTACCTGATGGAAAATCTGCTCACTGCTGGAGTCCAAAACGAGACAGTTTCCTTACAAATTCTTCAAGCAACAAATAGAGATTTTCAGCTGCATCAAGGGCTACAGTCAAGTGTCCACCTATCCTTAGTTAGTGTTTCTAACTAAATTACTCCTGGTTCCAGTAACCCAGGCTAGGCAAAGCAAACAGGTTTAAATAACTTTTAACAGTCAGTTTTAATCACATCCTATTCTCTGCATCTCTCATCACTAACACTTACCGACATCACTAACAGTCCACTTACCTGATCAAACACATGCCATGCTTCTCAAACCTGACACGTGCAACTTAATGCCTTTTATTTCACTATGAAAGAAGCCAGCCATTAGCCCTGTTTGGCATGCGTTGTCACTACTGCGCAGCCTTCAAGGAGACTACAGAAATTTTTTTTCCCCCCGAGAACAGGAGTGGCAACTTTACAACTGAATCTTAAGTCCAGAAGAATTGATGCAAAGTCTAAATCCTAACAAATCTAATGTGAGCTTGTAAACCTAGAGTAGTCTGTAATACATCCGCAGCATAAAGTTCACAGACATTAAACCCTGAGCTGTTTATTTTCAGCCTAAATTGACTGCAGGCATAAAAAATGTCATCTGATGCTTAAGTCTTCTTTATATAATCCTTACTACAATGTCTTTCTCTCTACCTTTAATTATTTACCTGGCAAGTTGTCTTAGCAAAAAAATTACCAACACATAAATATTAAATGACATAACAATGAAAGTATCTTACATGTTTCACTGACTCAGAATAACTGTTTATGGCCTTTTGAAGAGCTGAAGTTTTCTGGACGCTACAATATCCCTAACGTAGAAAACAGCAAAGGAGTATGTGAACGTGAACAGTAGCCTCTACCGACAAAATGAGGACGGATTTCTGGTTGAAGCACCAGCCAAACCCTCCCAGCTAAAAGACCTATGGCTTAATTAAGAGATGTACAAAAGCCACACCACTAGTTCATTTTTATGAGTGGTGTGACTCAAGGCTGTGTCTAACTGCCACCTACCACCTCCATCTGTTCCACAGCTGCCCTGTTAACGTATGCAGGCACACAGGGAACAGAGCCCTGCAAGACCAGAGCAAACATTTCTCAAACAGATTTATCTTTTCTCGGCCCTCACCTGACCAGGTCTCCATGAAGCTGAATAAAGAGGTTTTTCCTCCCTTCTCCATCACATATCTCAGACGCTGGGGTGTGCACTGTGCAGAGGACCAAACGCAAGTCTGAAGAAGTAGTGGCTGCAGAACCTTGTCCGTGAACATACACGCAGCCTCGTCCGACGTCCTCCTTCAGCCATTCCCTCTCACGGGAACCAAACCGACTCCTGTTCAGACAGCTCCTGCTCCCATTCCGCTTCACGTTTCTCTGCAAGGCAGCCCAAAACAGAGCGTCAGCGGCTGCCTCTGCATCGGCGTCTGGCTGCCCCCTTCCTCCTCGTCGCTCGAAGGCAGCAGGTGACCCCGCCGCCAGGCTCGCAGGCAGCCCCTCTGCACAGGCCGCAGGCGCAGCCAGGCCCGGGGCGAGCCCCGCCGCTCCACTCGCCGCGAGCACCGGCCGCGCCACCCCGCTCGGCAACGGGAAGACCCCGGCCGGTCCCAGCCACTCCGCCAAGGTCGAGGCGGCGGAGCCCCAAGCGCGGCGCCGAGCAGCCGAGGGGGCTCGGCCGCGACAAGTCGCACCCGCCCCACGGAGCTACCGGCCCCGCGCGGCGCAGGCCCCGGCCCCCTCCTCCCCTTCAGCACCCGGATGCCGCCGCGGGGCCTGGCCCGGCTGCAGGCCTGGCAGGCTCCGTCCGGAGGCCCGGGGGACGCCCCTTCTCCCCGCCGCCTCTGGACACCGCGGTGCTGCTCCCGCAGCTCTGCCCTGCTCGCTCGCTCCCGCTGGCCGAAGGGGACCCCGGCCCGAGCCTCTTGCTCACCAGCGGAGCCGAGCTCTGAAGGCAGCTGGAAAACCGAGGACTTCTGGTTAACCCGGTGCTGGGGCAGTGCCCGAACACCGGGTGCTTTGCAATCAAAGCAGCAGCTTCCTCGCATTCGACTCTGTGCCCTTATCTGGGCTTGGCTCTAGCTCCGTGATGATGCCTCTTCTTATTGTGGTCCACCTGCTTCCCTGGCTGCTGCAGCTGGTTGTTTATTACCTGCTGGAGCCAACACCATAGCAGTCAGGGAGTTTCTGAGGGAAGAGGACTAGCTGCAGCTTTTACTGCTGTATCTCCTGTTTCTCTCTTTACCAAGATTCATCCCACAGTAAACAGCCCAGGAATTACTCTCAGCCAAACACCTGGGCTCCCTGTCTAGTCGATAGAGAATGGATGGAGGAGAGGGTGATGTGTCCTTCCAGGTCTTAGACAGTCTTCAACTGTGCTGAGCCCACAGAGGACCCAGATTCTAAATGTTGTCAATCATACCCTGGGCTGCCTCAAAAGAAGTGTGACCAGCAGCTTTAGGGAGATGATTCTGCCTCTCCACTCTGCTCAGACCTCACTTGGAGTAGTACTACATCCCGCTCTGGAGTCCTCAGCACAAGACAGACGTGAGCCTGTTGGAGTGGGTCCAGAGGAGGGCCACAAAAATGATCTGAGGGATGGAACCCCTCTGCTATGAGGACATGGTGAGAGAGTTGGGGTTGTTCAGCCTGGGGAAGAAAAGGCTTCGGGAAGACCCTTATTGTGACCTTTCAATATATAAAGACAGAGAACAGCTTTTTACCAAGTCCTGTACTGACAGAACAAGTGGCAACAATTTTAAACTGAAAGAGGATAGATTTATATTGGATATAAGAATGGTTTGGATTTCTTTCTGAAAGTAGTTTTTGTAGTAGTTTACCTTCAGCCTGTATTTTCTCCTTCAACCTCAGCAGTCTGGTTGGTGACTTTGCTGTGAAGCAGAAAGGGGTGGAGGGCTCTGTGATCATTAGGTCTTCTTTCTCTTGGGTTAATTTCAGGCACTCCTGCACTCCCTGCAGCCAGGCAGGCAGTGCAAGGGTTGCACAGCTGACCCTGCACAGACACAGGCAGGCAGGGTGGAAGTGGAGATGAATGGCCCATGCAGGTGTGATGTTCACACAAGATCCTCTCCTTTTGCAGGCTCTTATTATTTAACCACCACCTATGGGGCCCTGGAACACATCAAGAACTACGACAAAATCACCGTCACGCGGCAGCTGAGCATGGAGGTGCAGGACTCCATTTACCGCTGGGAGCGAAGGAGGACACTGAACAAGGCCCGGGCTTCCCGCTCATCTGTGCAGGTAGGTGGCATTACTTTCTAGGGAAAAAGCCTGGAAGATAGTTACTAATTTTTAATATTTTAATAATTTAGAAACAAAATTAACCCAAATAACAATTTAAAAATGAAAGTACATACGGTGCAAGATTTCCAAATCGTAAAAAAATCTCATTTGAAATACATATTCTTTAAAAAATGCATTTTGAAGTCTTGAAGTACCCTCATAATAATATAATTTTAAATTGACTTCAGAGTGATTTTGTTGCTCATTCTCAAAGGAGGCGTGCTAGGAACCTTCACTTGTGGAGAGCTGCAGGGGGGGGGCACAGAGACCCCCTGGTCCATGTCCTTAGGGCCTGGGGAATCACAGAATCATAGACTCATAGAACACCAGGTTGGAAGGGACCGCAAGGATCATCTAGTCCAACCTTTTAAAGTAAACTCTATACATATAGTTTAAATGAGATGGCCTAGCACCCTGTCAAGCCAAGTCTTAAAACTGTCCAGTGTAAGGGGAATTCACCACTTCCCTAGGGAGATTATTCCAGTGCCTAATTGTTCTCATGGTGAAAATTTTCTTCTGAAGTCCAGTCAGAATTTCCCCAGGAATAATTTGTACCCATAAGTAAGTCTTGGGCTAAGCTGAGGAGATGTGAACAGACTATGCAGGGGCAGTTTCTAGGTGGCGTAAAGCCGTAGGAGGATCTGAGACATCCCACAGGCCGGTCAGACAAATGCCTTCCAGAACCTGGCCTCTCCTCTCCAGATGCAGGGCAGACCCCACAAAGCTGGCTAGCTTTGAAACCCATGCTGCGTGTGTCCTGGTGAAGACCTCCTCATGCACCAGTGTGAGAAGGTCCTAGGAGAGATGGGTGCTCTGGATCTCCAGCCATGGTGAGACTGGGTGCAGGGCCAGGCAGGCGGGATGTACTGCCGACCCCGTGGCCTGCGATCAAGTTGTCAGCCACAGGGAGGCAGCAAAGGCCACAGCTCAGGTTCTGAGAAGCCTCCACAGCCCAAAACGGAAAATTATGAATGCCAAGAGGAGAGCTAAGTGCTGGACTTGGTAGGGTAGGGTTAGTGGTTGGACTTGATGATGTTAAAGGTCTTTTCCAACCTTGATGATTCTCCATAAATGCACTTTGTAAACCCATAGCCCAAATATTTGTCATATCTCACTTCTTCTGGGGAACCTGAGTATTTTCTCACCAAAAAGACAGAGGAATTTTTTTAAACTTCACAGGTACAAATTAAACATGCAGATTGCACTGTGGCCAGTGCAATTTCTCTAAATTCTGTTCCTCAGGGGTTTGTTTGGCAAACTGCCTGAAATAGGATACGAGTAGATCAGCCTTCTCAGCATAACTTCTGCTCCTGTTGCCTTAATGATGTCAGAAAGTTTGGACAACATGCTCTTAAGGCTCTGTTTGGCTGACAGTGGAGTTACAAGGGTGTTGTGGTTTAGGGTCAGATAACAGATGCTCTTTGTTAACCCTTCTCCCTCGAGAAAGGCAATAAGGGAGAGAGACTTAGCAATGAGAAAAGGAAACTAGAACAGCCTTAATGAAAATGAAAATAAGAATAATAAAAATAGAATATATACAAATATATACAAACCCAATATCAAACCCAACCCCCCCGATGGTAATTACATCACCCTCACCACTGGTGCTGTGAAACAGGCACTGGGAAAGGCCTAGGCTGGGCCCAGCAGCAGATGGAAGCTGTGTTCAGGAGCTGGATTCTGGTACCGGATTCAGGAACGCACAGACTGGGATTGAAGGCAGAATGGACAGAGTTCTCCTTGGATGCTCAGAGGAAGAAACCAAAAGAGGACCAGAGCCAAGGCGAGCAAAGTCAGAAAAGCGGGCCAAGAGGGGCGAGACCCTCCTGATCCCTCAGCTTTATACCAAAAATGACATACATGGGATGGAATCCCTCGTTGGTCAGTTTGGGATCACCTGCCCTGTCCGCTCCTCCCTGCAGGTGCAGCCTTTCACTTTCCTGCACCCCCCAACGTGGTGCACAAGATCCAGCAGTGGCCTTGGTCTGTACACCAATCCTTGGTAGTAACTCTAACCATGGGGTGTTATCCCTGCCAGCAGCAGACACTGCCTGTGAAAACAGGCTGCTGACTTCAGAAAGTGCAGTTAGTTAGAAAAACTGAACTGAAAAGTAAAATCACTGAACAGAATTAGTTCTGTTCTCAGTCAAACCAGGAGAAAGGATCACACTGCTAGCCATTCCTGCTTCAGTGAGATAGGGGGTTTTCAGGACAGATCTTGGTTTGTTGATTTTGGTTTGTTATTGTAGACTGTTAATTCTTTGCATCCTATTTCTTCAGGAGGTGTAGAAAGGTAGCAGAAGAAACTGCTCACTAAGGATACTCACCAAAATCAGAAAAAAGTTTTCACTTAGGTGTCTTTACAGGGCTAGTTATTTGGTTATGTGTTTATTAGTTTACATTTGCTGATTCAGAGCTTGTTCGTCAGAGAGGAGAAAGGAGAGAATAACTAGGGCACTGGAGAATGATTGGAGAAGCACTTATGAGCGTTTATGAGCTCTAGGCGGTTAGAGCTTTGGGGCTGAATTCTGCCCCTTTCAGTCCTAAGTCACTGTGTTAACTGCAAGATCTATCCTCATGTTTCTCTTCAGGATTTCATCTCTATCTCTTTTCTGGAAATTGGTGCCCAGTCAAGGACACTTGCTTCCCGGAACGACACCACGGCTGAGCAGCTGAGGCAGCAGTGTGCCGAAAAGTTTGATGTCTCCAACCCCAAGGATTATGAACTTTTTGTTTGTGTTGATGACCAGTGGCTACAGCTGGACAAAGATGCCCTTCCTCACCATATCAAAGCCTCCCTGCTGAAGAGTGAAACCAAGAAAGATTTCTGTTTTATTTATAAACCAATAGACCATAAAACCCCACCCGTTCCAATTGTCAAGGAGTCAGACTTTCTCTAAGGGTCATGCTGCTCTTTTGTTGTGTTTGCTGTCATCCTGGAAGGGCTGGATAGTTTATCTCGTGAGATCCTCTGGTATCTACAGACCTTGGAAGATCTCTTGAGCACGGCCTTCAATACAGGGCAGATGTGCTAACTGTAGGTGCTGTCTGAATGCAGGGCATTTCTCAGTAGAGTTCATTTGCAGACATAAAAGGAGAAAAAGGAGGGGGAAAAAAAAAGGAGAACATTCATCCTCTGGAAAACTTGAAGTACCTCCCGCTGGCAATCGGCCGATGTTGCAGAATGTATATGGACAGTGGAGAAAATCCAGAGATCCTGTGGAAAAGTGGGCATTTGCTCCATAATAAATTATGGCAGTTTGTGAATGACCTCTGTGCACAAGGCCTGTGGAAGGTCTGCACACACCTCAGTCTGTTTGGAGGAAAGATGGTGTTTATGTCCTACAGTATCTGCTCAAGCAGTTTGAATAAACTTGAGTCTTGTCTGATGTCTTCAGTAGAATAGGGTTGTCACCTGTAGCAGAACTCCATCTCCATCTTGCTGTCTACAATGTGTCGTTGCCTTTGAAGTCCATGTAATTACAAACTATGCAAGAGGGTCATGTACATTCACTAAGAATACATTTTCTGCCATCTGTTTGTCACTGAAATCAGCTAGTGCAGGCATTTTCGTCGATATATTTTTCTTACAGATTGAAAGTCTTCACCATCAGTTTTACATGTACAGCAGTTTTAATCACAGTGGTTGTACGATAGTGTCTTGTTAATTGTATATTTATTTGCATGTGTGGTATGGTGCAATTATTTTTAAAAGTTTGTAAAGAACTTAATAATTTGCCCATTTTAGCAAACCAGATTAAAATCTGAAAGTCAAAAAGAGCTAGAATTAAATACCTGTCCATTTTTACCCAGATGTCATTTTCTCTAGTGTTTTCATATCTGCAAGTCCCACTAGGTTATTACTTCAATAAAATCAGGCTGTTGGAGACAGAACTTGCTAATTCTCCTCTCCACCAGTGCTTTCAGACATTCAGTCATTGCAGACCTAAATTCCCACGGAATAAATTGAACCAATGCAAAAATGCATTTTGTGAAATTTAAAAACCACTTTCCAGGACTGGATAATGGAAAGGGGAGCCTTGACTGCAAGGCCATTCCATATCTTCTGGGTGCCTTCATTCAGACAAGATGCCCACTGCCAACACAGGAGACTGGATTGTCTGCATGCAGGAGGCAAGCAACTGCCACTGCAGTGGCACAAACATGGGCTCAGGCCTAGCAAAGCTCTGATTAGGAAGAAAGGGTTCTTTAGCTGGTTTTGGATGGGTTTTTTTGAAAACTGCTATTCAAAAAAGAATTGGGACACCAACGAAGAATGAGGAACAATGAATAACAGCAGTCTTGGTTTTGAAGACATTATGTGCAGAGTTTGCAGAGTGTGACACCACCACTGAGCTGACTCCAAACTGATGGCTATTTTGGCTTACGTGCAGCTGTTGGCACCTCCGCCCTGCCTCTGGGCAGCCTCTGGGCAGCACACACGCAGGATGCCAGAGCTGAACCTCTCCCTCAGCTGCCATTAGCCTCCTGCAGGGTGGTGTGCTTCTGCTGGGAGCCTGTGCTGATCTCAGGGTGGCACCCAGGATCAAACCTCATTTCCAGTAGAGATCTAATGGAGAAGATGCAGCCCTGAGGGCACTCACAGGCTTTGCTGCCTCCAGTGCCACCCCAGGGCTACCCTACCTGGCCCATGGCCCAGGACCACATTTCAGGAAATCCCAGTAGATCCCTGACACACAGGACAGAGAGGCCAGGTGTCCTGTTTCCACCATAGGCATCATCACTGATGGCCTTAGCTCCTGAGGGCTGACCTGCTCAATGCTGACCATACTGAGGATGATCTTGACTGTCACCCCTGGGGCTGTGGCAGCAGGAGGGTCCAACCTCTGGCAGCATCACTTACAAACCTTCCTTTTTTTTCTCAAGGCTACTGCTCCTCCCTCTCCAGATCCTCTGTTTTGCACCCAGTCTCCCAGAAGACATGCTTCTTGCAGCCCACCTCTCACCTCTCACCCAAACCATGGGCCCAGACTAGCTCTCTAGCCCACCTCCTACAAGACTCCTCGTGCCCCTTGGTAGGACTCCAAGCCATAGGTACTAATCTCACCTCCCACCACCTGTGTACAGGTATTATAGGTTTAATACTACAAGGGGTCCCCAGCACCAGACCCAAAGATAGGGGAGGGGGAGGGTTTCTGACCAGCAGCTTAGTTCTGCTGTGGCTGCCACAAGTTATTTTAAGCCCCAGAAGAAAAGATGTGTGTGTCTGCCAAAGTCCTTGGCCTGATCAGGTTATCTTTATACTGTAACATTCACAGTTAATGAGCCTAAAGTAATCTGATGGGATGAGGCTAAAGTAGAAACATGCCAGGCAGGAAGCTAGGACTGATCTGCTAGATATTTCCAGAGAGCAATCAGACTTTACACTGGCCATCACTGAACAACAGATTGATGAAGTGAGGTACTCTGACACCTTGCAGCCTCTTGGGAAGTCTGAGTCAGCAGCTGGACCTCAGGGAGGGGGAAGCACAGATTATATGGCTGGTCAGTGGAACCCATGGAAGCGACAACAGTGCTAAATCACTGCAATCCAAATGGCCTCAGACTAAAATTTACCGAAGTCCCAAAATCAGACCTGCAGATGCCAGTTTTCAAAATGCAAAGGGTGCCAGATGACTTTCTAAAAGCTTTTACGAAGGGTCTCAAATGGCACATGATCATTTTCCTCTGGCATAACAACTGCAGAGCTCTGATTTGATTTGCAAAGGTTGCCTTGGCTCACTGGAACTCAGAGGTTATTGACAGCAATGTGAGTTACTGTGCCTGGCTGCAAGCTGCCTGGAAGGAAATCCCAGTGCTGGAGCTTGGTGCAGAGCGGGGCTTGCTCAGAGGCCATTAAGGAACCTGACCTGTTTGGTCACATTATATAAACCACCAGCAACAACTCTGTTTAACATACATCTCGGGGCTACAGGGGTGACAGCTCCTCCAGGGCCTGACCACAGCTGTCTTCTCAGGGAAGACAAGCTGGGAGATGGACCCATATGATGGGATCTTGGAGGACCCAGGACAGACAGCTGCAGCCTCTCCAAGCTCACAGCTCAGCAGTGGGACTCAACTCAGCCTGTGCCAGGGTCATGCAGGAACAGCCTGTCTGGAACAAACCTGCTTGTTGTTTTGGTGACCCTGGCAAAGCTCTCAGTCCCCAGCGTAGAGACTGCTGGAGTGGTTCAGCATATCCCTCTGGACACTGGTGCCTAGGGTTCTGCACTGCTTTGGGCTGGTATCTGACATTCCAGGTGGTAAGAAAAAAAATTGTCAAATGCGGGAATTAAATGGGCATTTTTAAATGCTCCATGGGATTTTATTAATTTGCTTTGCCATGAGGTTTCCTGCAGCCTAGGCAAGGAGGAAGCAGTCCAGTCTGGTGATCTGCAGCCTCCCCTGGTTAGTCAGGATGGTCACACTGTGACTCATGCTGCGGCCCTCACATGAGCCATCAGCAGACTGGAGTGTTTCTTGAAACTTTGACCAAGTAGGTTGTGCAATCCAGCTAAGGCCTCCTCAAATACTTGTTTGCAGAGAAACGTTGTGCAATGATCATTCATTTACTTGCAAGGAAAGGATCCCAGTGTGAGAGAGAGGGAGACCTGCTGAACTCAGCGACTTCTGTGAAGAATAAACAAATGGCCTATAAGGCCACTTCATGCACAGAGCTGATTTAACACCACTTTTCACCCAGTGATACAATCTGTCAATAATTCACTGAAATAAATTACACCAGCAGGTCACATATAACCTAAAATAAAAGCCAGTGAAATCAAAGGCAATTTTCCTGCTGAAGTCAAGAGCTTTTGGGGCTCATCATGCATCGGTCACCAACTGTACTTTGAAACCAGCACAAGACTGGCTTTCCCCCTCAGGCCTGTGGAGTTATTCAGGCTGGCAGGGACACCTGGAGGTTGCCAGTCCAATCACTCACTGCTTAGGTGGGGCTGCCCCACAAGGTTGTTCAGGGCCACCAGTCCAGCATTTCAACCCCTTTGGCATTGTGAAGAACAATTTCCTCCTATCCCACTGGTGTAAAGACCCTGCCTGTCCCACTGGAGTCCTTCCTTGGATGGCTTTCTACTGTGGGTTCCTGGCCAGCTCTGCCTGTGGTGCACAGGATTATGGACTTGCAGTACTTCTGTAGTCTCCTGCTTCTCTTGAGGTATCGTATCCCTAGGAAGGAAATGACCTCTGATTCAGAATGGCCTGAGCTTTTGGCACAAAACAGTGCTTAGTCAGGATTTTCGCTTTAATGTCCTTTCCCTCTTCTGCTCGTCTATCCCTGTTCGCACAGGGCAGAGCCTGAGCACAGAAACAAGAGGCCTTTCAGCTTCCTGCCCTGAAATGGGCACGGCTGCTCAGCACTAAAACCACCCTGGTGAAAGAAGATGCAACTTGCTTTGGACATAGCTAAAATACTACTTACTGCCATCTCTGAAAAAGTGCATGATCTCCAGCTCCAGGTGAACTGCTTTCTGCTTTGTCACTAGTAGAGAAGGGAGGGCAGCTACAGGTGCTCTGAACAAAATGGTGTCCATGTAAGCTTGCATTTTCTACAAGTAGTCAGCCCACCATGTACTACAGAGGCTGATCTTACATCCTGCCCTCCGGGTCCTTTCAAAGGAAAGGCAGTGAACTGCTGTGTGCATCAGGATGTTGGATAGAAACACACAGCACAGAGTTGGCACAGAATGGCTTGGGAAAGGGCCTTGAATTCTGTTCCTAGCAATAAGGAGAAGGACAGGAAGCTTTGGCTGATGTAAATGACACTCTTCCCAGGGGTTATGGATATACACAGCTGTTTTGCTCAGGAAAGGTTTTGTAAAAACACAGCCTCAACTTTGCCCTGTTCTGATGGGTGATGAGAATTTGCTGGGAATCTGACAGTTTTCCGTATTTTACAGACAGCATTCCTGCACCCCAGCACTCCAGGAATAGCAGCCTGAGCAGCTGCGTGCCTGCAGAAGAGTGAGGGTGCCTGCACTTGCCCAATAGACCGCAAGATACTCTGGTGTAAGACTGACCTTGCACAATCCTAAAATGATTTTCTCATCAGGTTCTGTTGCCATCCCAAAATAAACAGCCTGCTGTGCAGGCACTAAGCTTGTGTGATGCTATTTGGAGCCATAAAAACAAATGTATTGATCAGTGCAGGTGAAGGTTGTTGTATTTCTTCTTGTGTGGGGCTGTCTCCTCAGCAATGGCAAAGGAAATGGGTCTCTGGATATGAACTGGAAATTCAATAGCACATTAACGCTTTCTGTGGGGCATGGATAAGAAGCTGCTGCATCTCAAATTGTTTTGTGGCTGCAGTGACATCTTCAGCAGACTGCCTCCCTCACTTTGGCACATCCCTGACAAAAGAAGTAACAATGCCATGGGCAGCATTTAGGACAGTGAAACTCTGGAAATCATTCTTGCAGGAGGAAAACAGCACAGAATCCCACTCCTCATTTCAGCTTTGCATCCTTATTGCTACAAGGGTGTGCAGGAAGGACACTGCATGCAATGGTAGTGAGGTACAAGTGCCACCTTGGTGTCAGTAATGTGGGATTTATCTACTTACTTTCTGAGGCCTATTTAGTATGGCTGGAGACTCTTGGCTGTAAAGTTATGCTATCTGTGAACAACCTGGAGGCCTTCCTTTTTTCCCCTCACATTCTAGATATGAAAATCCAAAAGACCAAAAACCTCTTCTGAATACTTTAGAAGAAAATGGGGATTTCTAAAGGTGAAGAAAATTGTTAAAACTATGAACTGATGATGATGCTAAGTGCTTGAGAAGTAGGCTTGATTTCTAGGGCAGAGAACTCTAAAAGCAGAAATGTCTAAAACTTAACAGATTTAATGTATATATGCAAACAGGGCTTTGAAGTAGTAATTTTTCCTGTTCTTTCAAAGTGACTGGGGGGTTCTTGGTACACTCTTGTGATAGCGATCAGACTGCCTAAAAGCTGTTTTGTGTGGCCAACCCTTCCTCCTGCCATCAGGAGAACGAACACCTGCAATACATTCAGGCACTCAAGAATTTCATAGTCTTATTTTTATACTTCTGCTAAAAAAAAAACCCCACCTTTACAGCTGAAAAAAGACAACTCAAAAGTAGCACGTATCTAAACTTCCAACAACTCTCAAGGTGCAAATCTTCATTTAATTTAATGATCCACCTTGACACTAGCTGTGCTCTGGGATTTCTCTTACTCCCTCAGAAGATACCTGAGAGTGTTAGTGTTCCTGGCTTTATGCAGCTCTTCTTTATATAAAATGTAGTTTCAGTTACATTCCTTCTCCTCTGAGTGGAGCTACCCAGAACCCTCTCCATGCTGGAGATGCTGGTTTAGTTTTTGCCAAAGGCTGAGGTTTTTTCCATGGAGATAGGGCAATTTTACTTATCTTAACACACTTTGGAAAGAACCCTGAAGTATTTCTGTATCCTGTCTCCATGTGTAAAAAGGTATGGACAACCAGAAACTATTTTGAAACACCTCATAACGTTTAATTTTTCATTTACTGAGTCACCTCTAAGAAGTGGTGCCTTCAAATGTGATTTGAGGCTTCTGATTTTTTTTGTTGTAGTTGGTTTTGGGTTGGTATTGGGTTGGTGGCTTTGTTTCTCTGTTGTTTCGTTTTTTTCACATGACTTGACTTATGAAAGGCTTAGAGGGGATAG
>JAAGNO010011017.1:0-16309 GCA_033439905.1 Ceryle rudis | reverse complement strand
GATTTGTCCAAGGTGAAATGTAAATAACAAAGACTTTTATATGTGGGTTCAAGTTGTTTCCCCAAGTCTCTGGCCCTTGAGCTTTCACGGGTGAGGTGTGCTCTGAAGTACTTTTTTAAAAAAAACCAACAAAAATGCTTTAGTCACCTCAACTCATTTCAGCTCCTAGAAGAAAACAACCTAGTAACTGTGTGGCAATTTGTTAACTTTTTTGCCTATATGCCTTGCATATATCATTTTCTATCTCAGCTTTCAAGGATGAAGTTCAAACAATTGAGAGCCATATATTATGGAACTACTGTCCTGCTCCTTCTTTTTTTTTATTCTGCCCAATGCCAGGGCAGGGTTCTTCACTTCTGTTTCATTGCTTCATCTCTGAAATTAACCTGTCAGGTGAAGATAGGCACTTAACACACTTTTTGTTTAACTAGGTTAGTGCTTCTAAATGGTCAAATTTAACTTCTTAAAGGTTTTACAGGAAATACTGTACATAGAAAAATATAACGATATAACTCTTTACAGTACTGAGTTAAAAATATAACACAGCTTAGTAAACAGGCATCATATTTTCATATCTCAAACTCTGTAAAAGCCAGATGAATAGCAGACAGCAGGTGTATTTCCAAGAGGTCTTCTAATTAAGCTCTCAAATATACTGGTTTTTTATGGCATTATCTAAATTATATAAGCCTTTATAAACTCCACACATTATTTATGATCTTACATTGTTCTTAGCCAGTCTACAATTTACTGTTAATTTATTAGACTACTGCCAAACTTACAATCATTTGTGTAACTTAGTTTACAAATACCTTAAGCATAATACATCAACTACAAGGTTAATTGTTTAGACTACTTTTCAGTTGCAAAGATTTTTTCGCATTAAACTATTGTTCCATTTCATTACAGTTAAAGCCTCAATAACCTTTCATCTGCCACAAAGACCAAGGCTGGCATTAGACCTGCAATTCTTTCAGCTGGTGAACCGTTTCAGTTATCTCCGTCCCTCTGCCACTGACTGCCAAGTCTCACCACTTTAAGTGATTAAAACAACTGTTTGTGTACATTAAGTCAAGCCTTAGCAAACCCCTTCTAGGGATCTCCAAACCTCTAGAACTCTCCCTCCAAAACTCTTTGAATAGCCATTCCTGCAAAAGACAATAGTGTGAATAACAAATACCTTAACACAGTTGACACAATCTTCTAGCATTTTTATACTTCAGTCTGTACTGGACTCCATAGCAGTCAAATACAAGCAGCTGCTTCTTGGTGCTGGATAGCTGGAGAAACCAGAACCATTCTACTTCTAATGTGAATGACCTAGATCAATTGTCTTGCCAGATTCTCAAGTTGCTCTAATTCACCCTCTTCTTTTGTTGGAATCAGTGCCAATGTACAACTGCACATGCAGTTATTTTATAAATTAAACTGCTCTTACCTTTTCAGTACTTTCCCTGATCCCACCCCCTTCACTGCTTCTGCATCTCCTCTGAGAACAGCAAGGAAGTTCTTTGGAGTAACATCCTACGGATTTAAAAGGTTTATAATTAAATTTTATCATAAAAAACCCAAGAAAATCTTAATTTAGAAAGATGGCTTATAAAAGTCAGAATCCATGCATGGATGGCCAGTTCAGCTGGCCATCCTTTTCAATATATGATTGTATAATGTACTAGCCACTGATGACTCACTTGGTGATTTCATGATTCAGTATCCAAGTGATGGGATTTCTGTTCTGATTTAATGAAGCAGTCTTACACAGATGTTCTTCAGATTGAGTTACATCATTTATGAATATAAGACCTTCCCTTCTTTTATTTTGTATGCTAGCACAGAAACAGTGTAAAGTTTACTTTTATAACCCCGGCTTCACTTCAAAGCATCTCTTGTTTACATTCATCTTACAAACACCAGACTTCATGCAAAACCATGCAGGTGCACAAGCTGGAGGCTTTATACAACGTGCATTTTGGACTGTAAACTACAGGCTGAAAGGATTTATTCAGAACACTGCCTAATACAGAACCTTCCCTGGGAATGGTGTTTCATTCCTACCTCCTTTGTATAGTCCTTGGGCACTCCAGCATACACATCTGTGCCATTAGGTCTATTGATGACAATGCCCTTTGTTGGATTTCTGAAAGTCAAACCAAATGTAAATACGAAGAATTAGCCATGTGCCACATAATGACCAAAGAACAACTAGGAAACCATTTAAACTATCCTGACTGGCCAGCTTGCCTGAGAGAGAGTATGGGTGGAATTTAAAGGCCTTTTCACTTCAGTCATTTACATATGCTCGTCTCAGGTGTCCTTACCCTCAGCGTACCTTCAAGTATCCCACCTCCACTGATGTCAATTAATCTGAAGATGTAGGCAGGCGGTCTCTTATACTATCATCTCTCTACTTTCAGTCTTGCCTTTAATCCCCTTCTCTTTTTGTTCCCAGTGCTGCTCTGCGCGTGGAGTCTGATGATTTCTACTGAAGTTGTCTCAGAATTAGAGGCTGTGTAGCCAAACCATTTCATATAGAAAGCAATGATATGCTCCAGACAGTCACCAAGAATGGGATGCACACTTCTTTGTTGAATGTATATGCTGGGAATTAATCTGATAATGTCCTTTCAAAAAAGCCCTGCAAGTCATACGTGTAGTTTGTAGGTTTAGGCTATTTATCTACTGTAAACTGTTATGCCTGGGAGTTAAGATCACTTATTCTCGTAACTGTGAAGCTCTGCAGCTCTCAGTGCTGCAAGAAATGCTGAGTTTGTGGAGTAAGGCTTTGAAAGCTCATGAGCACATTTCAAAACAGAATTATTGTGCTGATGAATAAAATGTCTCTCCGCGTATCATAGGTGGTTTTAAAGGCTTTCCTTACAAAACTACTACAACCAAAAAACAATGGTGACTCTGTCGTGTTTGTAGTAACCGTACAGTTTGTGACTAGCACACATTCATCACTTACTCGTCATTATCAGCAATGTCATCGTACATCATGACAATGATCTGTTCATCTGGAATTCCATTTCGGTGTACAATCTGGTACGCGTGGCACACGTCTGCCTGAAATTAAGCAGATTTTCAATATGAACTCTAAACAGAAATTTTACCTTTTGAGACCAGAAGAAAAATAGCTTTGCAGGCCTAAAAGCAGGCTATTGTCCAACAGAAACTGCATTCTAATAGAAGAAACTGAAGGTTGCTAGAGGGCTGTAATGATCAGGTTAAACCAAAATTCAATGGTTTTTTCCTAACTAGGAATACTTGTGTTAATAATTGAGACTATGATTAAAATCTCTCATTTACCTATTTTGATTTCTTATTTAATCAGAAACCAGAAGTTATTTCAGACTTGGCACAGATAACAATATTTAACAAAAGGTTCTCAGCAATGTTCTGCATCTGGGAGAAAATCGAAAATAAAACCTTGTGCATTGCCAGACAAATCCAAAGTGTGCCAAGCAGCAGAAGAAAAAGACTATGTCCAGTTCTGGTGTCCCCAGATCAAGAGAGACTAGCAAGAGTCCAACAGAGAGCTGTAAGGATGATTAAGGGACTGAAAGATCTCTCACAAGGAAAGGCTGAGAGCCCTGGGGTTGTTTGGCCTGGAAAAAGAGAAGACTGAGAAGGGATCTAATTAATGTTTACAAACATACTGAAGGGTGGATGTCAAGTAGCATGGGCCAGTCTCATTTCAGTGTTACCCTGTGACAGGATGAGGAGTAATGGTCACAAATGAGAACACAGGAATTTCCACCTCAACACGAGGAAAAAATTCTTTATTGTGAGGGTGACGGCACTGGAACAGGCTGCCCAGAGAGGCTGTGGAGTCTCCTTCTCTAGAGACTTTCAAGACCCACCTGGATCTGTTGCTGTGTGGCCTGCCCTAAGTGATCCTGCGCTGGCCAGGGGGTTGGGCTTGATCTGCAGAGGTCCCTTCCAACCCCTACCATTCTATGAATATAATTCCGCTATGCCTACAGAAACAGTTAAAGGCTGGCAACACATAAAAATGCTTATGCATACGTAATGATACAATATCAACATATTCAACCATCAAGTGTCTGTGCTCCTGCGGACATGTAGCTAACCAGTAGGGACTTCAGAGGTGCTTTTAATTAATACCAAAGTACAAAAAATTAGTTAAGCTTTGTAAATGAGTATTACCAGCTTTTTTTTTTTTTTTCCTCCTCTCTTCTTCCTTCCAATTCACTGCCTGTTTGCTTGGTATGTCCTGTCTTAGTAAACACTGAAGCACACACTGGTGGTAAATTTAAATGGGTTCAATTCCCTAGTGTGGAGGGAAACAGATCACTGTGATCAATTCCCCTCAACCTTAACTTATGCCTGTTTAGGGATTGTCACAGACTTTTAAGGCTTTTGATAAGGGAACTGTGCCTGCTGGTAGCATAATGATGCCACCAACATAGGCTAGAGCAGCAAAACCATTTTTATTGCTAAAACCCCCTTGGCTATAGTAGGACAATTTCACAAACAGTTGGGGGTTTTCGCATAGCATTAGCTGAGCTGACTAGTCATCTTTGATGTCGGTCACATGCTTCTCCTGTTCCCTCCATACATGGGGGGGGGGTGGGAAATCTCTATAAAAACAGAATAGAAACAGTCTGCTGCTAGGGCAGGAAGGCATATGTGAATCTAGAGTGTTTCCTGTTGGTATGTAACTGCCTCTCAAATACTGCTATTTGAGCTTTATTTCTGCCAGAAATATTTCTAGCATAGAAGTGATAGCTAATAATGTTCTGATCTCTTGTTGGTTTAGTATGTGAAATGAATACTATGAACATTTACTGGATAAATTGTCACTAAATGCAAATCACACTTTTGTGGCCATGATTTGGGGTGGGGAGCAGCTGCCCTGCACAGCAGAACAGAAGAGGAAAAGGTGCAGCTGTAGAGGTGCTACTGTGTCACTGACCTCACATGCCAGCTCCATGCCACTGTTAATGGCCTGGCTCAGACCTTTCACCCCCACGTGCATTTAAACCTAGTGGTACCTCAGCAAATATCTATTGGAAGTTCCATGCTTAAATCTGCTTAAATAATTAACTCCTAACTTTTCAAAGCACAGGGATCAGATAACACCCTTTTATCCTGGGATGGGCATTTTGTTTCCTAAAATGTACATTTGGGGGGAATTCTAAAATAAAAACACGGAACCTGCACCTCTGCCATACAGCTATTTACACATTCAAGTGACACAGCTTTCAAGTAGACTCCTCGGGCAGGGATTTTTGGAAAGATCAAGTTGTTCTATGACACATGCGTGCATAAATAACTCCTAAAGGGAAAAGCTTGGACTTCTGTGAAATTGGTTACTTCTGATCTTATGTCTGCTAGGTTCATGGCTAAAAAGCATGTGTAATGAAATGTCAGCTTCACTGCGAAGTGGCACTGTTTTAGTAGTTACAGGTACACTGAAAGCACACATCCTAAAAAAGAATGAACTCAATATATAAGCTCACTAAAAGAATACATCCAAAATGCCAGCCAGGTTTCACTCCCTTGCTTAATCATACATAAGTGAATCAGCCCAAAACTGCAACTGTATGAACAGCTTAAGAAAGATTTTCCTGTAGCTTCAGTTTCAGTTTTGTAAACAGCAAGGAAATATTCATTGAAGCCAAGTAGCCAAGGCATCTTTAATGCCCGTTACCTGGAGGACTAGAGAATTTCAGACTGTCCTGGAATAAGATAGCACTCCAAAAGGTAGTGCCCAAACCCCTGAATAAATATAGTCCCTGACTTATAATATAAAGCTCAGGAAGTATAAGACTAAAAACAGCTGAAAACAGACCCTTGTGTGCAAATTCAAACATTTTTATTTTCAGTATTTTAATTTTGTCAGACTTTTCCAGTTATTTTTTTTCCCCCTCAAGTATGTGCTCCTTTACCTTGAAGCTACCTTAAGTAACACTGATCCGTCTGGGAAGCCAGCATTAGGTTTGAGTTCACTGGTAAAATCATCTCCTGGGAGAAGCAGAAGTATATATATATAATTCTGTTTCTCTTTAGGAGAGCAGAGGAAGCATGTCAATAGTCCTTCCACAGACAAAACAACTCTTATCAAAACCACCAAGATATGAGTAAGAGCACCACAGAAGTGAGAAGCCACAAGCGTAAGGCAATATATAAGCTAGCTCTGCAGTGACAGGGAGCCTAACACATCAGGCTGTATAGTATTCAAAACACTTAAAATGTATTTTTAGGAACTTGATGAGATAAATGTGTAAGACAAGTTTAGATCATACTGATCAGGAAACAGTCCCAGTTCAGCCGTAACAGAGAAATCAAGTGCTGCAAGGTGTGAATCTCACAGATAAGTGATAACAGTGGGTTTTTTCCTTATCTCGTCTACACTTGTGGGTTGCACCACTGATAGTGGATCCTGACCACTGAATTACAAGTCTTAGAAGGACTTTCAGATTCCCTGCAGTTACATGGTCCACATAGTCTTTACAAACTTACTGTTCATGGGGTCCCACAAATCCTAGTGTATGAAATTAGACATTTTTGAAGGTGTAATATTCTTCTCCTTTTATGGTTGTTTACTCATAAGAACACATCCTGCCATCAAGAAATGATTGCATAAAGCAACAGAGTATGTTTTGACTGTGTTGTGTGCAGGAAACATGCAAAACAACTGGAACTTACAAAATATAAACATAATACAAACATGCAACATCTCATATTAACTGTACCCTGAACAGCTGAACTGAGCAACTGAAACCCAGAGATGTGTCTGTTGAGGTCTCAAATTGCAGTGGGATAATATGAGTGCTTAGTTGCACATAAGGAATAGCAACCAGTTTTGTAATAATAAAAAAGTCACACTGAGTAACTACTTACAGGAACAGTCACATCTACAAATTCACTTGTACACAGGCTAGATCAGAGAAGCCCTGAGGAAGAAAGGGGATGGCAGGAAGAGAGTGAATTACAGTACAACCCATTTTCTTCTGCAGGTTCTCCCTGCAAATAACAACACAACTCTGCAATCCTGGAGTGCTGATGCTTTTCTTTCTAACAGTATAGGTATTATTCTACTAAAAAAAAAGAATATGTGTTTCTCTGTGTGTTCACTATGAACTGACTATCATGATGGATGATGCACAGAACTGGAAATCCAAGGCCTAATTCCTGGTTCCACTGCAAATGACTTATGCAAATAATTTAAATACTTCGAGTGCTTTTGGTTCCACCACTGGAAGGCAGGGAGAGCTAACACATGCAGAGACATGGTGAACACTCGCAATAGCGTTCCAAAAATCTGTTAAAACTCCTGAAATTTCTGTAGTAACTTTCCTCCTCTGTATAACTCTCCTAAAACTCTATGGTTCAGACAATTTTGCTGGGAACAAATTCTCACAATTTTTTGGATGCATAAGGCACCTTTCTCTGGATTACACTGTGGCACACGCACAGCGGATTTTCCATGACTGACTGCTGGGTCTGTCTCACAGTGCACCCTCTCACCACAGGTGCTCACTCCTGACAGGTCCTTCAGGTTGGCCACAAAAGACCACTAGACAAGAGAGCACAGGCTACTGATGTGCTGCATCTTCTGCGAACTGATTCTTTCTGTAACAAGTTAGAGGCACAGTATCTCACCCAAGATAGGTAAGTAAGTAGAGCTCAGCCCCATTCTAAAAGATCCCTCAATAGATTTTTATTTTATGATGCTGATTTCTTGACTTCCATAGCATTATTAGTGGTGTTCTGATATATTTTTTTTCCGAAGATTAACACTGTATCTAAACCAAGCAGTAGAGGTTAAAATACAGAAATGTCTAGGACTGAAATTAAGAACAATCAGACATCACATGTATTTTGCATTGTTAGTTGACAGTATCTTCAAAATCTCATTCTCATTTTTATAACCTTAAAAAGTAATTACTTAACTGTCTGCAAAGCATGACTACACTAAAA
The DNA here is from genome assembly GCA_033439905.1 of Ceryle rudis. Classification (NCBI taxonomy): domain Eukaryota; kingdom Metazoa; phylum Chordata; class Aves; order Coraciiformes; family Cerylidae; genus Ceryle; species Ceryle rudis. The sequence goes on along the minus strand of JAAGNO010011017.1, from coordinate 8,362 downwards.
GTCAATTTCCTTCTGTGAAACTGATATGTTCAAAAGACTTAATGCTGGACACAAATATGTAAGCGTGCACCTTGTGTTCTTCATAACTTCATAACTGCCATTTTACCTGGCAGGTATATTTGCCATTGAAAGCTCACTGACAGAAAGGTTAAAAACCTCTATGTTTGGGCAACTGTAGAAAAGGAATTCTCATAAGCCACAGCTTCAAAAAATGTAGTTTTATTTAAGGAATTAATAATTTCTTTAAGAAATTAATTCCACTCCTAGAGTGGAAGGGAGCCAGCGAGACTGGTTATACAGCAATAGCAACAACCAGAGCGTAACTCAGTAATTATATTTAGACACCCCAGGGCAGGCAGTGATCAAGTACAACACTAATATTTTTATAATTGTTTTCCAATTTGATCTTTAAAAATATCTTTTAAGATTTAAATTGAAATAGGAATAGTTTATATTAACCATAGCTGGAAAATTACAGCCTTATGTGATAGCTACAGTGCAAGGAGATGGCAAAATCCCTAAAATCACTTTGTCAAAACATTTGACAGTAACAGGAGGTTCTTCAGATACAACAAGGTTGTCAGTCTGGTTCATTAAGTTTTAAACTCATCACTGCACTGAAAGTTACAAAATGATTGTGAGTTGAGGGGGAGGAGAAACAAACATAAAACCCAATGCGCCCAACGCATAGAAGGCTCATTTCTTCCTCAGTCAAAGCAAAGAGAAAATGAAGCTGCTCTAGATTTTACAGACAGTTACATTAAAAATACTTAAAGTTTCATTGTTCACCAAATCAGCTGTACCCACTGCATTTAATACAGTTTAATTTTTAAAATGCTAGGTTTTTACACTAGTGTTTCAGTCTCCATTTGAGTTTACCTTAACCAACAACAGTGTTGTAAACTATTTTTTTACTAATATTTAGAAATATCCAAATGTATACCTAAATCAGAATCAAATGGAACCTATACTCCAGGAAAGAAGTAGTTCCAAGTTTAAAGCAAAGACTGTGTTCAAGTGAAAATTAATGTTTTCAAGGACTTGCCCAAGAATTTCCCAAAGGGAAAATCTGCCACAGTCTCGCAACCGCTGATTATAAGTCTTGAAATCAGAGTTAAGTCACTTGGATTTAATCCTGTCCATCCTGACACTCACACTCAGACCACAGTTGCACAACACACTAGCTTTGACAGCAGTGTCGAACTCAGGAGTTCCTGTTCCCTTTTCTTTTCCTGCCACTTGCTTCAACTCCTGCACCCTGGTGCACAGTAGCTGTACCCTTGTTGTGCCAACACAACTGAGGCCATGCTGTCAAATACAGTAAGCAAACCAATACAGGTTAAAAAGAACCCCCTTCTGGAGATCCTTCACAAAAATACACTGTGCATTTGTAGTCGTCACAGATTTTTTTCCCCATGGGAGAAAAGGAGCTTTTTCTTAACATTAAGTAAAAGAGGAAAACAAGGGAAGAAACATACATGTGCCTCAAAACAAGATTTAATTCTGAACATTATTTGTTCACTTTCAAGTTAGGGTCAGTAGTAGTAGAATATGTAGGCTAAATAATACAGGTCTCCCAGGATGCAGCAGCACGATTAGAGGAAGAATGCTGCTCCTTCTGCTAATGACAGCTTTTCAAAAGATGGAAGACTGGACAAAGCTGCAAGCAAAAATAAAAAAAAAAGGTCATAGAATCATTAGGGTTGGAAAGGACCTCTAGGATAATCGAGTCCAACCTTCATCCGAACATCTATCTATCCATTAGACCAAAAGGAGCAGTGGAGGGAAATTCTAGGGGTGAGAATAGCAAGAATTAAGACTAGGCCCTGAGAGAATCTTGTTGCTGTTCACTTTGACAACTTCAAACCCTCCTGGAAGCCTAGAAATAGAAGCACTTGCCCAAGTGACAGAAGGGCTGAACTAGTCTCGGCAGCTAGCATCGCCCTGCAAGTCCCAGGGCAGGCATTTTGTGGAGTGTAGCCAGCATCAGCATGTGGGACCAGTGGTCCTTACCTGGTGTCGATAGTTGTACCAGCCATTCGAACCTGCAACAATCACCACCCAGTGCTTGCCTCCATCTTCAGGATCCTCCATAGGGAATGCGCTGATGCCCAGAGCACAGCCCAGCAGCACAACTGCTTTCAGTATCATCTCTCCTTTATTTACTCCACAAATGGAAGAAAAAAAAAAAATCCTAATGAGGAAGAAGTTTGAGAGAGTAGGTCAGAGTCAAAAATAAAACGCATGCAAAACAAACATAGATAATCTCACAATCAGAAGCTTTTCTTGCCTGTGGGTTTGTTTGGGTTTTTTTGTGTTTTACAGACCATCCAACCTCACAGTACAATTTCTGGTCACATCTTCCTTCAGCCCTAACCCTCTACTAGCTACAAGTTTTCTATCAGCTTTCAAATCTGACCAAGAACAATTCTGAATAAGACAACCGAGTCTTTCAGCTCCCTCTGGTTGTTTTGTTCTATAATAGCTGGTAATGAATAAGCCTCAAATAGAGAGCAAACCTCACTACCAGTTATTTCACAGATAAAACTTTTTCAAATTAATACTGTACTATTTGTCTCTGTTTACATAGTTCCCTGGTTTCCACTCACCAGCAATTAGCCCATTATTACTGGGACAAGTCCCAGATGAAGGAACGAGGATGCACAGACATGAGGAACTGCTTAGGAGTTGGAAGGTCAGAGTGTTACAGAAGCTCTCTGTGCCCACAAAGCCAGAAGACGAAGAGAAGCCATGCCACTGCTCTGCACAACATACAGCCCAAACAGCTCGGGGGAAGTGCAGACTGTGAGAGCCTCATGCTATGTATGCAACCTGTTATGTTAGTGGAGAGCAAATGTGAAACAGTACCACATGAAAGAGCAGCATTTTCCTCTCTCTTGCACAACAGTTAAGTGTTTGCACAAGGTGCACAGCAAGAGAACAGGGTCTGAGCTAGTGGACCTCAGATGCAGAAAAGCACAGCCAGAAAGGTCTGAGCCTATGCAGAACTGGCTCCTTCTACTTTCTCGAGAGGGCTAGAAGTAGTGGTCCCACTAGGGAACTTCCTGAGCACCTCGATTGTCTGCTGAAGTATACGCTCTAAAAGCAAGCAATCTGGCCATATCTAATCAAGAGTTTGCTTTTGTGTTTTGGGGGGTTTTTATTGGGGGTTTAGGAGGTGGGGGTCAGGTTATGTATATTGATCACAGTCTCAGGTCTGCTCTAGCTAATGTGGAACTCATAAAGCAAACTCCCCAAAGAGCCTCATGAGTTTGGTATATACACAAAGATTACACATTTCCTCACGCACTGGGAGATGGGATTTTACACTGGCCTACTTACAAAAAAGAGAACCCGAAGGCTGATCATGGCTGCTATGTATGGAAGAGGTGTTGTAGTAAGCAGTGAAGTAGCCTACTTCAGCATGGTTTTCTCTGGAATAAAAGCTGGAAACTCCCAAGCCATATGATGCAGTCATGAGGCAAAATATCAAAGCTGCCACTAAACCAAACAACTAAACAGTATCTAAGCCAGTCTCAGATCCCAGCAGTCAAAAAAACCACCTCTTTTCAGCCACCTAAATGAGGCTGAAACAGAGAAGTAGCCAGCTCACCTCCTTAGCAGCTCTCTACGGTGAAGACTGCTAATGTAAGACGTAGTACAGGTCTTTCCAAGATTGCACCTACTGGTTACTAAGATTATGCCTTGCAGACAGTAGTATGAAAAATATATTATATTTGGAGTCATGTTAGCCTATCAGCTCCTCTAGGAAGAGTTGTTACAACATGGAAAAACTCCAGAACAGAAATTCAAAACCAAATGGAAGTGCTATGACACCACTTCTTCCCAAAACTCATTTGCATCCAGGAAACTTACTTTCAGGGATAAACCACTCCTGTCACTCCCTGAAAGCATGAAGTTTGGGAGCAAGAACAATACATGATAATTTAACAGTTTAGGGTTTGTTGAATTATTAGCTACTTCAGCAGTCAAGCAGATATGAAGGAATAAGGAGAATTTTTCTGTAGCTTGAGAGACAGTTATCATCTCTCATGCTGAGCTGGAATTGTAAATTCTTGTCATTGTTGTTGCCAAACAGTGAGAGGTGGCTTTGTATGACAACTGTGCCTTGTCTGTCCTGTCCCTTCTTCAGATGAGCAAGACGAATAACACGCTAACAACTGCAGTGAAGATATACTGTGTTTATAAGAGCCACAAAACCTGCCTATGCTATTGCCTACAGCACAGCTAAGATTCAGACCAAGTTGTTTAAAGCATTTGTAAAGTGCCACAGTACACCATGGGCCAACAAGACTTAGTCATTCTCAATATTCTGTTTCAGGTATATCTACCTCCTGAAATACTAGACAAGAAAATCAATATATTTTAGATGATCTGCTTAGAAATATTAATGGAGTTAAATTTACTGGAGCCAAATTTAATGCAAACAGATCCCTCAGAGCTCAGTATCCATCTCACGAGAATAAATTTTTTTCTATGTTTGTTAAAGCATAACTTTTCATTTCTCCAACTAAAAACATTACTTACATTTACAGGAAAAATGCAGAGTAAAATAAATGGTTCAAATGATTGCTGAAGGGCTGGAGATCCTCTCACACAACACTTAGCTCTTTAGAGATGTAAATCATTAATTCAAATCCAGGACATATCAACAGAAGCTATGTTGCTGCCAGCTGTTCACTGAGCTATACAACATGATGGCTAATTTCAAGGCAGATCCTGGCAGACTGGTATCCATCATATGAGAACAGTCACTGCCATAAGCCATCAGTTACTGACATACCATGCAACCAGGACTGAAGTAACTTCAGGGAAAAATACCATGGAGTGCTAAGTCCTGAACTGGAAACAGTTTGATGTTGCTGTCTTTCCCCACGAGTTCACACTCCAGATTGTATTAACAGCATATATATATATATAAAAAATATATAACTCTCAGGACCCCAGCCAGTACCTCCGCATGGGGCCATGTTCTGCAGGACACAGGTGTACCAGACACAGGCCCTGCATTCTGCCTGCAAACAGGCCCATGAATGAAAAATCCAGGGCCAGATCAGGAACCAAGAACGAAGCCACCAAGCCCCTCAGGCAGTCCCTCCATGAGGGATTCAACAGTCTCCCATGCGGTGTGTGGATATCCAGATACACACGTTTCTCACCTCTGCTGAGATGAAGTTGTGAATGATGCAGAAGGCCCAGGGGAAATAACAAACAAACATCAAGAAGCATTTGCAATGTATTGGAAACCACTATATTTCACCCTGGGTTATTTAGCATAAAACACCTGTCCACTTTTATGCTAATTAATGACACATAATCCCACTTACCTGTCCTTTCCTGTACTATAACTAAATCTAAGTAACACCAGAAAGAAGGGGAAAAAAACCCTAGACAAACCACAATGCACTAATAAACCATGACTAATAAATGCTCAGCTCCCCAAGGTTCTGTAAGCAGCATTTAAAATAGATTTAACCTTTAAACACATGTGCAGTGGGAACAGGTCTTCCATTGCTTGCTTCCAACTACTAAAAAACACCCCAAATGAACAAAACTAAAAAACCAAACCCACAACAAACCACCACCTATATTTCTGCTCGTTTTAAAGAAAACCTTTAAGTGCTCAGCTAGGCAATTTAAAAGATTGTGATCTGGGTTGCGTTGAGTGAGTTCTTGACCTACAGTTGAGAAGGGAAAGTTCCTGTCACATGCTATGTCTTCAGGTCATGCCACCAGAGAAACCAGCTCAGCTGACCAGCTCATCACAGGTACATAAAAAGCCTTTTTCTGATAGCAAGGAAACAAAGATCTGTCACATGCAAACCTAAATACATGCAGTTGAGGCTACATGAAAAAAATTTAAATTCACCTTAGAGCTTTGGCTGACCCCTAACAATAGGAGATTCGATCAGATCTGCCTGGTCTTTCTGGTAAAAGAGTTAATGAACTTTGCTTTGGAGACCGTGTCAGGAGAAAGGCACATCTCAGACACAGTGTGTTCAGCATCAGATCCACAGCACATACATACACAGGTAGGCTGCTGCGTAGTTTGAGCAGTCCCTGGAAGAAGCAAGGCCAGAACTGGGTGGCTCTTGCCAAAACAATTCACTCAGCTCTTAAAACTTGTTTTTCCTGACAGAGGTACCTTGCCCACTTCCCATTACATGGCTCACACACATCTGACTTGATAAGAGATGGATGTTTAAGAAGGATTGCATCTAGTCGTGGCCAGATAACTGCTAGAACAATTCTTCTCGTCAAGTCTGTTCCCCGAGTTATCAGCCTTCCTTTGTTAAAAAAGTCCACTAAAATCAAAAATCTCAGAACAACAGGATACCACCTGCTTGGTGGAGTTTGAGCTGAACAAAGTATTTTCCACTAAGTGAGATGTTGACACTTCAGTAGCTTAAACTCCACATACCTCAAGCACATTCTCTAAGAGTTACATAAACAGAAACCATATATCCATTTCCCTTCATGTGAATTAAATGAATTAACAGTAATCCTAGGGGAAAAAAAATAAATCACAGCTTTAAGATAATCAGCTGATCATTCAGTTTTTTCTTGGAAATCTGTTTCTTTTCAGCTGCTCTTCTGACCACGAGACTTTTAGTTTTCAGAATCAATTGACAGTTCCTTTTCCCACACAGTGCTTCCATATATAGATGCTCATTTCCACAAAATGCGTGGCCCACGATAGCCCTCCTCACACGAAACCAACGTCTGCAGTTCTAGGTCAGCAATGTTGTGCCAGCTGCTATGCAGACTGAAGCACCTAACCTCGTGATTAAGCCACTGTGGAATTAGTCAGACTTTTTAATGCACTTTTATGGTAGAAAAAAAGAAGTTTTTATCACTGGTAAAAGCTGATAAGGTACTTTTTGAAGGAGATTATGGCCTCTGTTGCAAAACAATTTACATAGTCTATTAGTAGCCATTTTATGCATCAGCTTAATTTGATTAGAACTTGTAGTAAAATACTTTACTATAGCTACAGAATATGTATAAGACACTTTTATTGTATAACCAAAAAATTTATAATTATGATAACTCAGAATGGTTTAAAATGTTTTTAAACATTAAGTAAAGGTAGTCAAAAGTTATTTTAAATAAAATTTATTCTATTGTTTGCAGATTCGTATTTCTCAGCAATAGACAGATGGAACCATTTACCAGAGGGAGGAAAACCAAACAAACTGTCCAACCTACTCCTTAGGCATCCTGGGATCATGAGAATCTAATACACTTGGTTTGGGAGATATTTTTTTCTTACACGTTTCAAAAAGCCCAGATTCAATTCTGGCAGAATTTAAGGTTTCTGTAAAACCGTTTCTGCTATTTACCTTCATATCTGTCTAGAAATACACAAAGCTGCTAAAATCACATTATCATGGTAGAAGAAAACAGCTACTACAACACTGCAAGAATAACTTCAATTTGTTACATTGCATGATTCAGGGGTGTGGGGGTTGTGGTGTTGAGGGTAGAAAAGGAAGTCAGAGGAGGGTAAGCATTTCTGTTCAAGAGACAGAAAAACGTGGACAGAATGAAATTCTGGAGAAGCAATTATACAGTAAGTCTGAAGTTCTGCACTCCACACATCTTTTAATATGGCTTATCTTAGCGTTTCAGGTCTTCACTGCAATATTTGCTTTAATCCCCAAATATAGACATCCAAGACAGTGTTATCCCATTAGCAACTAGCAGTGCTACTAACTCCAAGCAGGCCTTCATGTTACGGCAAGGCTGTATACCGGCTATGAATAACTAGCCACAGTGCAGCATCAGCTGTTCTTCGCAGAAAAAAAACAAAAACACCAAAAAAACCCCCAACCAAAACCTAAACATAAATTCTTATTCCATCCTTTTTCCCCGTTAAAAATGTATTACAGGGGACTAAATCTGTGCTGCTCCCTCCTCCCTTCGCCCCGTGCCAGCCCTGAGCAATGCCCTCCTGAACGAGCGGCTCTGACTCCTCTCCCCGGGGAAGCCCTTCCAGCAGGGCGAGCTCAAACACAGCTTCCGAGCCAGAGCGGCCCCCGATACAGGGAGGGCAACTGTGCCCAAGCCGCGCTAGTTACGGGCAGCACAACGAGGCCGCTGGACGCTCTGCCGCAATGCCCACACGCAGAGGCGGCACGGTGGGTAGGCTAACCGACCCCGCTCCCGCTCCCAGCGCACCGAGAGAAGTATCTGCAAACCGACCGAAGCGTCGCCCCGTTTCAGCCCCGGCGCCCAGCAACAGCTGGGCCTCTGACAGCCCCCGCCAGCCGGTGGGGCGATGGGACGAGCGGCAGGGGCTCGGCAGCGCTCCGAGCCGGGGAGGGAAATAAACAAATAA
>JAAGNO010011016.1:14491-31219 GCA_033439905.1 Ceryle rudis | reverse complement strand
CCACCTCCAAACCCACCCCATGGGAGCCCTGACAGCACCTGGGACATCACTTCTGCAAGGGGCATCTGTCCCTCCCGGCACTGCCCCCTGCATTCCCCAACCAGGCCCGCCAGGAATTGTTCCCGGGAATGGATCCCCCAAAGTAAGAAAGGTGGGGGGGGCCCGGTGGTTTTTTTCCCCCCCCCCCCCCCCCCCATTTACTAAAATAGTTATCTCGGTGTCTATGTCCACCTGGAGTTTCTTTCCAAAGTTGCTTGTTTCAATGCAGGCTTGGAAAATGGTATTTTTGCATAGTAACAGTTAAACCTGGACTGGGAGGACTCATGTTCTTTTCAGGCTGTTTCGTATTCCCTCGTTGCTCTGAATTACCAAGCAGAAGTGTCTTAAAGAGGCTTTAAGTTCCATCTATGTCTTTTGCCTTTTTTTTTTTTAAACACAGGCTTACTTGAGGTAATTTATCTATATATTTATGACCTTTGCAACAGCATCCCATGAAGGAGTAAATAACAGTGATGTTAGTAATAAGGAAATGTAGAAAGTAATATCCCCAGCTGAATGATATGTTTGCCATATCCAGACAGTGTATTTTCAAGAGATGAGAGGCTGATATTTTCTGGCTCGTATGTTGAGCTATCATTATTTGCAAGTAACATAAAACACAGCTGGAAAAATGCTCTAAAAGTTAGGATATTTTTGCTGGTAGATACAGGTAATGCCACCACCCACTGGAACTGCAAAGCTTCACCAGCAGCTGTTTAGGTGTGGACACCTCTGCCACCAAAGAGCTGTGATGAGCTGTGCAAGCATCACCAGAAAGAAAATGACAATTGTGAAACTGGAACTGGCGACAGTGTAATTTAAATTGCAATGCCTTAACAGCGAGGAATGAACTACTTTGTTGCTTCTGCTTTTGTTACAACCTCATTTTTCCTAGATGAACAAAGAAAAGAAATTGAAGCAAGTTTGTGTGGATGACTCCCTTAAAAAGTTGTCATCTTTGTTGCTGTAAATGTATTTTAACTATAACCAGTGTGTTGCTACAGCACACTTCAGATTATTCTCAATGAAATTTTATATTCAAGGGGTTTCAAGTGAGTTTCTTGATGTATAAGTTCTTAATTCCTCTTCGGTAGGAGATGCATGTATAGCATGTTTGCATAGCATGTTTGCTCCGCACCTGTGAACTGTTCTTATTTGTGTTATGTCGTCCTGTAGATAAATCTCCAAGTCCTTTGTTATGCAAAAGGAAAACTTCTTTCTAACCAGGAATGCATTGTGTGTATGTGTGTGTGTGTGTGTGCAGGGATGGTAAGGGCATTAAAGATGTGTTACAGAAATCAAGGTCTTGAGTGTTTCACATATGTTTATATTTTAGGGAAGAATCATTTACACAATTTAACGTGTTTGTGTAGAAATTAATGTTAATGCTTTCAGTGTCATACCAGCACACTCATTATAATCCAATAGGAGTACAAATACTCCTTGAAGCCTAGTGTTTTCAGAAATACCAGCTTTGGATGGATATATGCAGTAAACTGAGCGCCTGTAATAACCAGTGCTACACTCACTCTGGTTTATTGAAGATATGTCATCTTACTGCTACGTGTGTAAGTGAATTTTGCATTGCTTAAAATCATACCAAGCCTAAAGGGGAAAAATGATACTTAAGGTTAATGGGTTTGGGGTTTTTTTTTCTTTTGTAGTCTGTTAGCAATGAAAGAGATACTCCTGAAAAAAAGTTGTAGGGATTTAGTGTTACCACAGTGTTTATTTTGCTGGAGTTGTACTTATATGCTTTACAGTTTTTAAGTTGAGTAACAGTAAGTGATACATGTGTAAAAGTTTACATTAGAATGAGAAAAGTGACATTGTGCCCTAAAACTCCTTTTCCTTTTCCTCTGTTTTTGGAACCAACTCCAGTTATGACTTGGCTGATGAAATGTCTGCCTGTTTACATGGTCAAGACATTCAATAGCCCATCTAGAAAGGCTTATTATAACACTTGGAGAGTTCATGGGAAATCAATAGCCTGGTTTCTGTATTTTGTTGAGCAAAGGTCTGTTTATTCTTTTAAATCTGATAACTTTTGGGCTGGCTGGTGGGGAGGTGCAGGAGGAGCCCTCGTAGTGGGGGGTACATGGGGGCGGGGAGGGTGTATTGGCATGACCGTTCACGCCGGTGCAGCCACACTCGTGAATGGGGCTGGAAACGGGACTGTGTTCTCTATATGCAAGTGGCTGCTGCCCCAGTTTGGGGGCACAGGTGCCCCCATGCCTGGGGACTGGGCACAGGCATGCGCCCGTGGTGGGGAAGATATGCCCTGTCCCTCCTCTCCCACAGGGCTCTCGCTCGCCTGGCACAAGTTATTCTGGGGACTAACTGTGTGGAGTCAGGAATTTAAGCAGCAGATGAAATATGCCTGGCTCTAGGTGTCTGCATGTCAAACATTTGTGTCGTTTAGAGGAAGGTCAAGTTTATAGAGCAGGGAATGGAAGCAGCAGTGTGCTTTTTTTTGGGGGTTTTTTTTTTTTTCAGTTCTCACAGCTGCAGTGATACGGTGACTTTGAAAACAGAATGGGTATTAATAATTTAATATTTTTTATACTCTTAATCTCCTGTTCTGATTAATTTTAATAGTTCTTAAATATATTACCTGCGGTATTAAGTGTGGCTTTATAGATTTAACATAGAATACAACCAGAAAATAGTAATCCTGGATGCTATTGTCTGCGTAATCCTGGTAACGAGCTTCCTGTCTCCGTTTCACATTGTCTTTCGTGGATGTGCTTCAGCCACCTGTAGGCACAATGCCTTGCTACAGCCTTTCCATGAAGCACGTGAAGCTTCCAACCCAGATCCTCACTTTGTAAATATGTCATTTTTAAACACTATTCCATAGCAGATGTAGTTTGCTTTTATGCCCTGTCATGCAGTTGTCTCATAATTCTGTGGTATATTAATTGAAACAGTATATTATTTTTACTGCTGATGATTATATGGCCACCTATTTTTTTTGGCTGCATATCTGTTGGTTCTTGTAGAATGATTTTACTATATCCATTCATACCTTTATAATACAAATGCATGTACTACAGAGTCCCAATTAACGGCAAAGAAGGATATTAAATTCTTGCCTCTCTCTTAAAGGGAGCTTAGCATTTTGGAAGCTGGTAGACCAGACCAAGGATAAGGATGTTCTGCTCCCTGATTAGGAACTCTCAATAGAAACACGTTCTGGAGCAAAGTTATGCCATGCATAATGCCACTTGTATGTGTGTTATGTGTTATTAGTGCCATTTAATTGGAGAGAAATGTGAAAATCCAGCTTTGCAGTGATAGGCAAGTATTCACCAGTCTGGGAACACTTGGCTCTTGTATCTGTTTAGCATCCATGGTTATAACTGATTCTTTTAAAGTCTGGGTGCTGGTTTTGTAGGTAATGATAGTGAAGGAGAGATGTTAATATGGTGTGGTTCATTGGCTTATAATGCATGTGCATAATATGATACAGTCCCTGTTCCAAAGTGTTTCCTGCCTGTGTAATCTAGGCAGAAAAAGGCTAGAGAGGAAGGGAGGGAGACAATAAAGATGAAGCATCTTTTATATGACCACAAACTGTGGGTTTGCAAGGTAGGCTGAACAGTCTGTACTTTAGGATTAGAAACCATCACTGCAAATGTCTTTAAATAAAGAGTGAAAACTATTATGAGTATAACTATATATATATTCCTGTCTATATAAGCACTCACAGTACAAACTTCCCAGGGTAAGGATGATTTCCTTCTGTCTGTGCCATAATTGGCACTGGGTATTTTTGGGCATTGCAGTCATCTGGAAATGAGCGTGCAGCTTTGTATTTCTACTGTGCTGTGACCACAGCAGTCTAGTCAGAAGATGTGTGAGGGACTTGATAATCTGCATCCCTTCCTCTTCCGCTCCTGTTGCATCAGCCCTACTGCAGCCCATGGTCCTGTCCCCTCCATCCCTCCCAGTTTTCATTTAGCATACTGTAGGGTGCAGAGATGATATTTTGGCCCCTACCTCCCCAGGCACTGGCTGAAGCTCAGCAGAGGTGGTATGACTGCTGTTGATTTTATGTGGAAGGCAGGTACTGTGGTGGGGGCAGTGGAACAGGACCGCAAAAGAGACGGCGTCATTGTCCTTCAGTGTTTTGGTGCTTCTTGTTTTTCTTCCCCACAGTTCTCTTCTTGCCTTGCTACCACCTCTTTTCTAAATTCATCTGCCCCATTTTCCCTTTCAAATTTACTTCTTTCATTTTCTCTATCGCTCTGCCTTTCAGCTTCTGTCTGCCATTTGACCACGTGCTCTTTGACATCTTTGCAACCACTGCTCCCTTTTGAGGGGGTGGATATCCAAAAATACCTCATAGGCAGAGGTGCCCAAGGGCAGCATGCAGGTGGAGAATGTAAGTTCTCTCACAAAGATGCTTGATGTTTTTTTCAGTTGTTATTTATTTATTTATTGGGGCAAGATGTCCTTGGTTCCTGCTTGGAAAGCTGATTCTGACAAATACAAATCTTACCCCTGACCTTTCCAAGTCTGACACATCTCCTCCCCACCCCCTCCCTCAGCCTGTTACCTCTTCACTGAAAACAAGCATCTCCGTTCGTCTTCCTGTCATCTCTAAATCAGGCCTTTCCAAAGTGATTCACGAGCTTTGCTAACTGATTTCTGCAAACAGGGTTCCTTTCCACCACGTGGGTACCCCACATCAGCCATCATCTGTATGAGCCTGACCTGAGGATCTTGACATGAGGAGCTGCTTCTGCCCCTCTGTCTCTTTGTAGGTGTCTCAGGCAGTGGTGGCACCTTACTGACCTCAATCCTGACAGCTTCGCTGCTGCCTGCAGGACTCCCAGCCACATGGGTACTTGCTGCCTTAAAGTCACACTTGTTTTGCTCTTTTTTCCAGCTACTTGGCATATTTGCTGCAGTAGGTGTTTAAAGGAGCCCAGTAGAGGCTCTCCACCGGGAGGAGGTTTTGCAGAGAGCCTCACGGAGCAACAGCCACACAGACTGTGCTCCTGACCTGTGCTGAAGTGTACAGGATTTGGGTTCTTCAGCTGTAGCGTGGCTTGGTGAGTTTTTCCTGTGGTATGTGTAGAAAAACTGGGATGCTTCTTTACTATTGACTGTGATTTTTTAGCGCTCTAAAGAGCCAGAGTTTTTGTGAGTGTTTTCTCTTGCCTTATGCTAAAAAACAACTTAGACTTTCTTATTTTACTTCAGCATGACTCTGAAGCCTAAATTTGCATCAAAAGCCATGTCTGCAACTGACTCTTAAAACACATCCATTCTTAGAAGACATCTACAAATACTAAATCCATCTGGTGTTGAATTACCATGGATTTTTTTTTGCAAGCTTGCTGAAACTGGATTGATGTTTCGCTCATCTCCAAGAAATATGTACAGCTACCATTTATAGCAGCCCTTACTTCTGGCTTCTGCAGATCATAATACTGGAAGCATTAGGATCCTACACAGAGCTGTTTTGTTGGGTTTTTTTCCCTGCTTCTTACTAAATTTAAGTATGGAATTCTCAATGTATATAAATACATGACAGGGAGGAGTAAAGATGATGGAGCCAAGCTCTTTTCAGTGGCATCCCATGACAGGACAAAAGGCAATGGGCACAAAGTGAAATATGAGGAATTCTATTTGAACACAGGGTTTTGTTGTTTTTGTTTGTTTTTTTTTTTTTTTTACTCTGAGGATGGTCAAGTGTTGTCCCAGTTTGCCCAGAGAGGTTATAGAGTCTTTGCCCTTGGATACCTAAAACCTAACTGGGACATGGTCCTGCGCAATCAGCTCTAAATGGCCCTGCTTTCGGCAAGGGGTTGGACTAGACCATCTCCAGAGGTTCCTTACAGCCTCAGCTGTTCTGTGTTTCTGTAACTAGAAGTTTCCAAACAGCAGACCAAGCAGGCCTTGCCACCCTAGGCAAGTTGGGGTTTTTTTCTGTATTAGTTCTGCTGTCCCAAATTGCTTCACGTTTTATACCTGTCCTTAGGTATGAATGTGCACACGTACCGATATGTATGTACCTACCTATCTCTGGCTGCTGTGGAAACATACCTGGAGGCTCAGACAAACTGGAGAATATCAGAGATGGAAAAGGGAGGTGGAGAGTGGTTTTATATTTTTCTTAAATATACAAATGTCATTTTGTACAGGCCACACTGCTTTTCTGTGCTTTATGCAGCCACTGAGATATTTTTCCCTTCCACAATAATATGCCATGTCTGTATAGTAAAAAATGCTAGATAAAATTGCTTTAAAGAGATCTATATTTTTCTTAGATGGTTTCTCATGGGCACAACTTCTGCATAATTACATCTTTGCTGCAGTCCACACTACATTTAAGTGGGCACAAATAGTCCAGAAGGAGAGAAAGGAGACCAAAAGGTTGTGGGTCAGAATAGGGTGCTGCACCCTCAGGTAGACTCCCTTTTCTCAAAACCATAGCTCCAAGTTAAGTGGTAAACAAGCTTCTTTCTCCTTTTCAGTCCCCATTAAAGTCAATTTTTGCCTTGTTTAAATTATCACCATCATTAGTATTGTGTTGTTTGGGGTTGAAGAGGTTGCCTTTGCTCACATCTTGACCGGGAGAAGTGACAGAGACATGACAGACCTGAGGTTTTATATTTGAAGTTGCAGAAAGCATTATCTCTGTTGCCATAAGCATTTGGATTTTTACTGTTTAAATACACAGCAATGCCATGTTTTCTTTTCTGATGCTCTGTCTTCAAATGCAGTGTGGGATTTACTTTTTCCTGCTTGTTCACAGATCTTGACATAACATCTTACGAATTCTACTTAGACATTTCTAAGACAGTGAAGTAGTTGCAAAAATAATAAAATCTGTTTTGAAGATGAAAGAAACCAATCTCTGTTTATGAGAGCTTCCTTAGGTCCATGCCTAACACATCAGCTTCAATCACAGCCACTAGGAAGTTTTGAACTGTTTTATTTTGTTCCCGTTGTGGAATTTTCAAAAATGGATCAGACAAATCCTTTAATCCTTATGAACTGTACCTATTTTTTTTCGTTGTTTGTTTCACTTTATTTTAGCTGCTTAGACCTTTTACACTTGAATAAGGTACTTTCTTTGGTCCTTGCAGTTGTCTGTTGAAAAGCCCTTAGCAGTAACCTGTAGAAGTGGAGGTCAGGTAACCCAAACATGCATGAAGAATGAATTTCTACTGACAGCTTGAGTCTCCCTTCCTCCTTCACTTCCATGGTTGGACTTGATGATCTTAAAGGTCTCTTCTAACCAAAATGATTCTGAGATTCCCTGCTCTTCTTTCCCTTCCTGCATGTGTGTTTTTAAACCATCCCTTCCTCCTCTGCCCTGTAATGCTGACATGTGCTGTGAATTTCAATTTCAAGGACTGTTTGGCCATCTGGAGCAAGAAGAAATCTTGTTCCATATTTTAAAGTGTAAAACTTGCTTTGCATTTTCTTTTCAAAGTGGGACCTGCCTGTGAATCGAGCTGCCTCCCAAGTCAGAGATGGGCTAAGCGCTGCCAGCAGTGAGCCAGTGATGGGCTGTCACCTTGCATGGTCCTGCCCTTCTGAACTCCAGAGGGAAGAGGTGATGGAATTGGCAGGAATTCCTGTTCAGCTACTTGTGGTGTTTACATGGCATCCTCAAGGAAGAGTTTAGTAGTTTTAGGGACTTGATGTAGAATTGTTTTGGCTGGAAGAGACCTTGAAGATCACAGAGTCCAACCATGACCCCAGCACTACCAGGTCACCACTAACCCATGTCCCTCAGCACTGCATCTCCACAGCCTTGAAACCCCTCCAGGGAACACGGGGACTCCACCACTGCCCTGGGCAGCCTGGGACAGCCCTTGACAACCCTTTTGGGAAAGCATTTTTTCCTAATATCCAACCTAAACTTTCCATAGTGCAACTTGAGGCCATTTCTTATCCTATCACTTGTTACCTATCGCATCTTACTGAAGATGTCAGATCTTCAAAACCCTTCTAGCAATATGCAGCTTCTGGAAGCAACACGGATCAGGGTTTGAGTTTCCTGTTTCCAGGAAAGGAGTTTCCATTAAGTGTTAAGGTGTTGGATGAGCTCCTTTTGTAGGATGTTTTCTTCCTGACACCTGCTAGTTGGAGGGTCCTGTTAACACCAAGCCCAGTGATGCTGGAATGACAATTGCACTTTGCACGAAGACTGATCTGCACCCAGTGCTTTTGTGCAGTACACTGTGGCAGAGATGTGATTTTTCTGAGGTCATTACAGTAGCTTGAAGTCATTACAATGTTTGGTTTCTTTCAGCCAGAAGTACCAACGAAAGCACAACACAACCCTCTACCTTGCACCGCTGCATCAGTGCCCATGCTGCGGGAAAATACGGAAGTTCTGTGTGTTTTAAAGAGGGCAGAAACCCAGCTACAGTGATTATTATGGGGACCATGCTTGCATTTTTGCGTTCAAAACGGAGTTGTTTATTGCATTTAGAAAATAAGTTGCTAATACTGAGAAACAAGCTGATGAGGTTAATCTTTACAACTGGTTCATTGCAATTTTTTTTCTTCTTATGGGAGAAGTCAGGTGGCCCAGTTATGAATGCAGAGCTGATACAGCCTCCAAGAAATAATTGCATTTTTCCTTCTCAGAGAGCAAAACTATACTAGGTATAATTATTTTTTCAGTCCCAGTTGTTTCTAGCGTGATTTTAGCATAATTTTGGAGTCCAGAAGGATTTCCTTAATGTCCCTTTTTCACATGAGCTGTCATCTGATGTGATTTGTACTTCTTTAAATGCAGTTTCCCTTGAAACCAAGTCCTTAAATAGCCTGCATAAGTTTTGAATGCTTGTGTTGTGTCTGATAGTTAGATTACAGCCTTTATTTCTCTGTAGGTGGGATTTTTGTCTGTATCATTAAGTAAAAACAATCTCTCTTCTAAGTTGTCCTCTGCTCAGTTGAAATCCTGAATTTGCTTTCAGGGTCTTTTAAATGCCTGAAGTGTCCCAGTATTTCTTGTGGTCACTTTCTTGTATAGCCAGTGCAATTGCTATTAAGTTAGCCTACTGAGAGCCCTGTGTCTTAAGGAGCCTTTATGATGATCTTTCCAGACAAAGCAGCAGTTTCATAGTTTCTCCCTAAGGTAAAATTTCTTGCAATCCACTTGAAGCAGAAAATATCTTTCTCTTCCTGCCTTGAACCTGTTAATCTTTTAAAACAATAATGAAAAATGCCTGCATAAAAAAAAAAGCAGTCATCAAATACAATATCAGTAATATCAGTGCAGTAAAAACTGACCACTCCTTCCTACCCCTGCTTTATTTCTGACAAGCAAGGGAAGCCTGTATCTTGAAGACTTTTCCCAGTGTAGTGTGCCTAAGATGCAGGCTCCCCTCTCTGCCCATGCTCGGAAGTCTTCCACCTGTGTCTCTCATCCTGCTGCTGAAGTACAGGGCCGTCACTTTTCCACCCTGGATGAAAGCAGCCTTGTCCTACTTATATCAATTCTGAATATTGCATAAAAGAGCATTTCCCAAGCCTCTGGCTTTGATCATAGCATCGCTCTTTCCATCTTTCTGTTGGTTTGTTCTCTGTTGTACGCAGTAATGAAACTCTTGGTAAGATATCCTGACACTGTCTATCATCTCTTGCTTATTATCAAAATGTTGGTTTCCTGTCACAGAATCAGGGAATGTTAGGGGTTGGAAGGGACCTCAAAGGATCATCTTTGTGGCTCTGTGCTGGACTCTTTCAAGCAGTTCCCTGTCCTTGAACTGAGGGGCCCAGAACTGGAGACAGTATTCCAGATGTGGCCTCACCAGGGCAGAGTGAACCTCTCTCAACCTAACTACAGCCCTTCTCATACACCCCAGGATGCCATTGGCCTTCTTGCCCACAAGGGCACATTGCTGGCTCCTGGTCATCCTGCTGTCCACCAGGATCCGCAGGTCCCTTTACTCTACAGTGCTTTCCAACAGGTCAGTCCCCAACCTATACTATATTTAGTCCCCATAATGCCATCCTAAGTCCCTTTGTCATTACACTTTCAGTTATCTTTTTGCTCTGTTTTACATCCTTTTCACCTGGGAAGACCTAATACTGTTAAATCAATTCAGTGTGCTCCACTGTGTTATTGTCATCTTTTAATTTACTTTGTATCACCAGGCAGTCTTCCAAAATGAATATTAGCAAATGAATTTTCAATTAAGACCTAGAAAAAGGTCCTTTCAGAGGGACTTGCATTTGTACCTGTAACAGTACATCTGGAGAATCCTGTCTGCTGGGGAGACTTCTCCGTGCAGATGGTAGGCAAGAGCTTGTAACGCAACAGAAACTTGCTGAGGTGTCCTCACTGATTACACAGAACAAGTCTAGTCCAGTGGCACTTCTGGATGAGTGGATTTGCGTGCGATGAGAATTATCATCCGTTGGAAAAGCAAATTGTCCTGGGAAGGATGATAAAGAAAGGCCTGAATACAAGGTAAAGGACAGCTTAAAGAATAATGCAATGAAGTACAACTTGCCAGAGTGCTGTTTGGCGTTGAAGGTCCTAAACAAACTCAGTATATATTTTCTGGAGCTTCACATAATAATTTGTGCAGGTATGGTGGCTGTGGGAGCAGAGGTGGCTCTGTCAGTTTTTGAAGCATTGCGTTGTGGCCTCACTGAGGGGAGGTGTCCTTTCTTCAGGAGCCAGGAACTGCAGTAATTATTGCACTTCTCTTCCCCATCCTAGGCGCTTTTCTTCATGTATGAAACAGGAGAGACAGGGAACCAACCCATGTTGTGAATGTGAGCATTAATTAACTGTTTAATACCCTTCTGGAAAGCCAAGGGGGTTCTGTTGTTACCCTTTCAGGTTTGCCAGTGGGGTTATTTTTAAGAGGTGCCTGCAAGTCTTAAGTTCACTTCTATTTGCCAGTTTATTCAAAGCTGTGCTACGTTCACTAGCTCCCAGGGAAGGCAGTTGTCAAGGCTACTGTGTGGTCGCTTCATTAAAAAACACAAATAAAAACCAACCAAACAAAAAACCCCCACTAAACAGCACCAAACTTATTTATTGTGCCCTTATATTTCCAGTGTTCACATAAAAACACTTGGGAGGACATGGCTGTTAAAATCACCAGGACCGTGTTGAAAGATATCTCAAAACTTCTGAACATTAACTGCTGCTAGATATTTAAAAGAGATCTGCAAACAGCAGCTTTCTTAAGAATTTGTGATATTTCTTTTCAGTATACGAAGAATTACGAAGATAGAGAGTCTCTTGGAGGTGCCAAGTGAGATGTTTGTGAGACACCATCACAGAGGTTTACTTGGTACCACAGCACTGTTGTAAGCAAAACCAGTGATAATTTACAGTGGATACGTTTGAAAAAGTACAGGGTGGTAGAGGCAGCTGTGGAAGGGCTGGGGTAGATGGCTCAAATGTGGCTGCAGTTTCTTGGCCATGTTGTTGCTCCTGGAAAGCTTTTTCTGAACCTCATTGCTGGTGGTTAGAAATGGTTTAATTTCCAGCATAAATCTTTACTTTTCTTTAGCATATTACTCTGTGCTGATAACTTAGAACCTTTTTGCACTGCAGCGTGCTGTGGAATGTTTTTTCCCTCCAAATATACACTGCTGTGGAGTGAAGCATCTGTAAAAACAGAAAAGACTTTTTTTGAGCGTGGCCTCCTTGTAGAATCTCTTCAAGTTTACATAAAATATATGGACCTAGTGGCATTTTGCAGAAAAGTGGTGGAATAATCTTCATTCCTCATCAGAATCGGTGCATACATATATATATCAGGTTTGAAAATCTGCAAGCACTTGGCATGATGGTGTTGTTTGATCACAGAGACCAGAAGGTTTATGCCGTTTGGACATCGCTTCCCACTGAAACTGGTAAGAGTCATGGGAATTGCTGGTAATGGTCACTGCCTGTATATTGTGTGGCTTGGGAAGTAAACCTGGTCTCTGCTACAAGAGGGCTTTTCAATCTTGATTGCTTTTTAAAGCACCCATGGTTTGTAGGTGTGTGGTAACCGAGGGAAGGGTGTAGACGGTCTCTTTGTAATTAAAAATAATCTCATTACCATCCCCAGGCACTTTGTGCTTTTCTGTGGTTATGGGAGTTTTGGGATGGGTGAGTAAGTGGAGACCAAAAGCAGGTTTGAAAGGTGAAGAGAGATATGCTGGTGTTGGGGCTGGAGGCATCCCAGGGCTGAGATGTCTAACAGTGTGGTGGCGGCTCCTCATGTCCCCGTTGACACGCTGAGAGGTGGGTGTGCCAGTTCATTGACTGAAATCTCTTTGGGTTTTGTAGCAGTTGCTAAGCAACTGCAAAACACTTTCAAAAATGTAGTTTTCTTCCTTACCCTGGGACTGTTCTTGCAACAGGGAGAGGAGAGGGGGCGCGAGGAACATGGTGGGGTGGCTGCTCAGCAGCCGCTGTCCATCCTTCCACGCGTCACTGCCAAGGAGATGGAGAAGCGCCCAGCCTTGTACTGCGCTCCCCTTGCGAATTCACAACCCTTTCACACTGTCACAGCAATTTCTTTGCTTTTTCTTTTTTTTTTTATGTGCATAAATATTATCCTTGACAAGAGCAGACGCCGTATTTTAAACGTTCCTCTGACAAGGAGCAAAATTCTTCAGTAAAACTTTGGTATTTTAAGGCAGGCAGGCAGACCTCCAGCAAAGGGATGTCAAATGAGAGCTCTGCTGCTGCTGACCCCCCGGTGCTCTTCACCCTCGGAGGACGGGTGCTCTCCCAGCGTGGGCATCAGTGGAAACAGCTTCAGTTTTTGCACCACTCCAGCAGTTTGTGTAGTATCAAACCAGCCAGGTGTGTGATCCGTTGTAGCGGTTGGCACGCCAGCTAGTAAGTTGTGAATTCTACAGTCGATATTTCAAATTATTATTTCCCATAAATTACAACTTCCCTGTAAGGATTGCTTCCAAATTAGTGCAGCTTGAAATTGGCTGGTGTTTCGTGCATTTTTATTGTTAAAATGCGATGTCCTTGTTGGCAGTTATTTAGTTTTTGTGTTTGATTTATTTTCAAGCACCTTAGTTTTACAACCCATGTGTTGTTTTTTGGCAGAAAGGCAGCTCCTTATGATCCAGAGACGCAGAAACAACTGTTAGTTCTTGTCCTTATCAGTTTCTCTTTCCAATTACAGCTTTTCGGACTTTTGGAGCGGTTTTTTTTACCTAATGATGTAAATAGGATAATACTAAAATAGAGATCTGTCCTTCAAAACAGCTGGGAAAAGACCAGGTTGTGCAACCTCAAATGTTAATGAGAAGTACCTGGGCAGTGATTTTTGTGACAAGCTAAGAGATCTGGTGTTTCTTATCTCATGTAGATGGAAGAGAATTAACAGTTTGGAGAAGATAATCCTAAAGGATTTTTCACACTGCATCTTCTGTAACATAATAGGGGAATATACATTTGCTGGATGCCTTTGAATTGAAGAGTTTCCCTGTGACATTTGGAGCACTCATAGATACAGGGTGTTTAAACTTTTCAGTGAGCAGATAAGTTTGTGGGGTTGTGTGGGGTTTTTTTTCTTTACTTACAGCCTATAAATGGCTGAGGCCAGAAAGCCACATGCACAAAGCATTGCAGTGTGTTGTGGACTGGAGAGTCTTTTAAAGCTAGGATGTCGAGCAGGCTGAAGATGGTCAATGGTAGATGTGAGCTCTAGGTGTAATTTCACTTTGGTGACCCAGTGATGCGTATGTGGTTTTTGAGAAGAATATCATCTTCTCTCAGGCTCCACCCATAGAGCAGAAAGTCATTCATACCTAAATAGGTGTACCCTCGGCAAGTTTGTAGGAGATAAGTTAGGCAGGAGTGTTGATCTGCTTGAAGGTCAGGAGGCTCTACAGAGGTATCTGGCCAGTCTGGATCGCTGGACCAAGGCCAATTGGATGAAGTTCAATGAGACCAAGTGCCAGGTCCTGCGCTTGGGTCACAACAACCCTCTGCCGCACTACACGCTCAGGGAGGAGTGGCTGGAAAGCTGCCTGACAGAAAAGAATGAGGAGGTTTTGGTTGACAGCTGACTGAATATGACCCAGTGTGTGCCCAGGTGGCCAAGAAGACCACCAGCCTCCTGGCTTGTATCAGAAACATTGTGGCCAGCAGGACTAGGGCAGGGATCATCCTGCTGTGCTTGGCACTGCTGAGGCTGCAGCTCAAATTCTGGGTTCACTTTTGGGCCCCTCACTACAAAGAGGACAGTTTGGTACTAGAGCACATCCAAAGGGCAATAAAGATGGTGAAGGGTCTATAGCGCAAGTCTTATGAGGAGTGTCTGAGGAACCTGGGGTTGTTCAGCCTGGAGCAAAGGACGCTCAGGGGAGACCTTCTGGCTCTCTACAACTCCCTGATAGGAGGTTGGAGCCAGGTGGGGTTGGGCTCCACTCACAAGGAACACATGACAGGACAAGAGGAAATGGTCTCAGGTTATGCCAGGGGGAGGTTTAGGTTGGACATGAGAAAAAGCATCTTCCCTGTAAGGGTTGTTAAGCCTTGGCCCAGGCTGCTCAGGGCAGTGGTGGAGTCCCCGTGATGCCTGGAGGGGTTTCAAAGCTGTGGTGCTGAGGGACAGGGGTTACTGGTGTCCTGGCAGTGCTGGGTTAATGGTTGGACTGGGTGATCTTCAAGGTCACTTCCATCCAAAACTGTTCTATGAAATCCCTCCACATTGGAAGTCACATGGGTTAAACTCTAATGCTATATCTACATGGTGTGTACATATATATGCTACTATATATA
The DNA here is from genome assembly GCA_033439905.1 of Ceryle rudis. Lineage (NCBI taxonomy): Eukaryota > Metazoa > Chordata > Aves > Coraciiformes > Cerylidae > Ceryle > Ceryle rudis. The sequence goes on along the minus strand of JAAGNO010011016.1, from coordinate 16,440 downwards.
TATATTTTGAGTTGTGTATGTTCCCAGCTGGAATACAGGGGAGCAGCTTCTCTTTTGCTTCTGCCTGATGTGATTTTTGGAAAGCTGGGGGTGGATGTGGACTGGGATCCTGGGCTCACTTGCTGCTTTGTGTGGTGAAGGAAGGCAGGGAGCAATGCTGTGCTCCTGTAAATCTCTCTGGAGGGATTTGCATAGTGTCTTTGGACACCGTTTCCTCCTTTTCTTCCAGCTTTCTGAAAGGAGTATAAATTATAGCACATTGTTTCAGCATATTAATCAAGAAAATGTTGGCATTACCTCTCGACTATAATTGATAGCATTATCTAAAAGCATAAAAACTAGTCAGCCAGGTCAAACGTGGGGAAGTTGAATATTTGACATATTCTTCCACTAATAAATGGAAGCAAAAAACCTATTAATTTTCATAATAAAAAAAATCAAATTTCACAAATGATTGAACTCAGCGAGCAACTTAGAATGTTAGTGCTGTTGGCAAGTGATATTACAAACCAACACATCTAGTTCAAATTGACACAACCATAAACTTAAGAACTTTTTTTTTCCTTTTATTTCAACATCATTAGAGTCAGAAAAAGTTCATATTATTTTTTCCAAAGATTTTTACAAACGGTAAGACCACAGGAAAACCACAAGTAGTTTGTTACAGCAGACTTCTGATAAAAACCCTTTATAGACAACGAGATGACATCTTTTAATAGAAAATATCTACATACAAATCTTCAGGATTTTAATTTGTTTAAATAATAACTAATGCGTGAAAACTCGCAGGGATGGATGGGGCTCCTTGTCCTCATGGGATCCGTGGTGAGGCTGGTTGGTGAGGTACTAAGAGCATTTAGTCTTGGGGTAGTTTTTTTATTACTATTAGTTTTTTAGATATAAAGAATCTCATATTTTTATCAGATTTGTGTGAATATAGGACAGAGACTTTGGTCTGTCTGGATGTGATGACCGTGAAGATGATGCCTTTTGAACACTGAACTTTATATGAGACTGTTTTTAACTTGAGTATTCTCTGAAGATTGTCTGATCCAGGATGGCAGGTTGACTTTTAGGGCATATCTAGTGCCATTTAACATGCCCCAGGGTATCTGAGACAGCATGATGGGCAGGATCCCGGTGTGTAAGAAGCCCCAAGAGTGAGGTGTCACTGTGTTTTAAATAGTGTTGTGACAAGTAAGGAGTGTCTTCTACTTGCGAGCAGTCTGTAGGAGTAAAAGCAGAGATGGGATGTTAGAACTTTGTATGCCTGGGAGCTGAAACTGCAGAGACCTTTGGCAAATCCTGAGAACTGTTTTTTGTTAGGTTGGTTTTGTTTTGGTTTGGGGTTTTTTTGTTGATGGTGATGAGTCCTTTTCTATTTCCACAGGATCTATTCCTGCATGATAAACAAATGTGTGTATCTTAGTAATAATTTTCAAAAATCTGTACGAATAGTTAAAAAAACCCAACCCAACAAAACCCCAAAGCCCCAAAACTGAAAAAGCAACAAGTTTTTATAACTTCCTTGGTCACTAACTTGATTATAGTGGATGTATAAAAAGCGGTCCATTTTGGTAGTACATTATGTTTCCATGGTAACATTGACATACTAATTTAGAAACCCTTCCAGCTAGTTTGGAGAGCACTAACATTGCACTAGGATACCAAAATATGAAAAGACTTATTGTCAAAGTCACTGCTAAATGTTTAGGATGTGCCCTGTAGATACACGTGGACTTTCCCCCTTCTAGTTTCTATTAGGATTCTCTTTTTTTTATATTAAAAAAAAAGAACTGTGACCAGAAACAATATTAATTTATCTTCATGGGTGTGCTGTTTTTCTTATTAATTTGTTTTATTGTCCTCTTGGAATTGGAACTTTAGGGTCCCACCATCATTGTGGAGGCTGTGGTAGGTGCAGCTGCCTGTTGTAGATTCTGAGCTTT
>JAAGNO010011016.1:0-14391 GCA_033439905.1 Ceryle rudis | reverse complement strand
AAGGGGGGGGGGGGAGAAAAAACTGGAAGTAAAAATAATTTTTAAGGTCGTATGCGGAGCAGTTGAAGGAAAAAAGAAAAAAGGCATTTCAGGCTCTTTGGTTATGAGGATTATTATTAAACCTGCAAGCAGAATGCAGCTGAAACCGTTCTATCCTTATGTGTCTCTGTACTATGCAGAGCTCGGAGATGCTTCATTTACCATACCAGCCTCAGAGAGTGTTGACTCTGAAGTGGAACAATTCAGCCTGTGTCTGAAGGCTGCTGGATCTTCTCATCTGCACATGCAGCGAGTGTGCCTGTGTGCAGTGCTCCTCAGCAGGTCGAGGGGAAAAATACAAATACCCAAAGCAGGTGATGCTGTGTTCGTGCCACCCTTTCAAGCTTTCTCCTAACTGTTAACACTGCCCAGGTATGAGTTTGTGAGGAGCAGCCAGTGCTACGAGCTGGGGGTGTTGGATGCAGATACTTGCATTAAATAAAATAGTTAAAGTTAAGATTTTTAAATTAAAACTGAACAAACCTCCAGGAAAGCAGCCACGTTTCTCACAGTTCAGAATTGAGCTAGGCTGTAAATGGTGCTTCTCTTCTTTGTCCTCCTCCCTTCCTTTTTGGGTAGAGGATGTTAGTTTTTATCCCGGATCAATTCTCCATCCTGATTTTGCTGCATCCCTACAAGTGGTTGCAGCAGTGTAACCTGAGAGATGTTTCAGAGGAGAGAGAAAGTTCTCAATAGTGTGTGAGAGGTGGGCAAAGCCACAGTCCTGCTGGTGTGTGGCTCCCCACAGCCTTATTCAAGCGCAGAGCGTGCCTACAGCGTCCTTGTCACTGCACCTCTTCTCTCAGTAGCCTGGCCCTGCCCGGCCGCTTGATCTGCAGCATCGTGGTATGTGCTGCTGGGCCAAAATGGCCTCATCTTAGAGAGGTTATGGATCAGTGCTGCAGCACTATGTAAGGAAGCTGGTCTCAAACTGGGATGGGCTCCAGAACAAATCTTGGGGTGAGTTTGGGACACATACCCATAGTCCCCTTCCAGAAGCACACTGATGTTAGAGCTTGCGCTGTTGGGGTTGGGATTGGAGTGGGTAGGAGCCCAGCCTTTTCAGTATGGGTGAAACATGGACTGTGAATGACCAGGTCTCCGTGCTCAGGGGGAAGAGCAAGCCTTGGCCCCAGCCAGATACCCCCCTGAAACACTGGGAGCTCATGGCCACATGTGCTATGGAGCCATCCCAGCTGCATTCCAGCTGCCCACTGCTCCCTTCCCCTGCGAAAGTAAATAAGTACTTAAAGAGTTTGAATTACATTACCTAGCAAGAGCAATTTCCTATTTCCACGTGTTTTGCTCCTTATAACTCAGTAACAGCAGCAATGGCGTTTGAGAATTGTCTAGAGATTAAAAAAAAAAAAAAGGTAAGTCTGTCTGGATTTACCTACCTAAAATGTGTTCTGACAACAGTGATTTAGTTGAAGAACTCATGTCCTGCCTCAGTACCCTGTTTAGTTTTCCCAGTTCCATCTCCCTTTGCTATTAAATGTATTTCTTGGCTGAGAGGCTTTTCTCATCTGTGATGGCTAGAGGACTTGTATCCCAAGGTTGTCCAAGCTTGAAATGGCAATTAGGGTGATTCTGGGAGCGGATAGCCATCATCTAATTGATTTCAGAGGGTTTGTGGAGGGTGGTGTCCTTCTTTATTTTATTTTGCTTTTTGTGAGGTTTTTAATTCTTGGGGTTTTTTTGTGTTTAAATGTAGTATTTGCCTGCCCACCAGTTAGAGAGACTAATGCATACAGACAAAGCCAAGGTCTGCCTCTAACAGAAGTAACCCCCTGCTACGGTGCAGAACATGAAAGCAGAGGCTGTTCTCCCTCTTTCTGCACCCCAAATCCAAAAGCCTGCTTGCAGCCTCCTGACACAGGGGCCCGTTTGTGAACTGCCAGTACAGGCAGCTCAGCCAGGTCGTCTGCCCGTCCCTTCACCTGGAAGGAAGATTTGGGTGCATCACCACTGAGATACAATCATAGAATGTGCCCTGGGTTGGAAGACACATCCAAAGGCCATCTGGTCCAGCCCCCTTCTGGTGAGCAGGGACATCCTCAACTAGATCAGGTTGCTCAGAGCCTCATCAAGCCTGACCTTGAATGTCTCTGGGGATACGGCCACCAATATCTCCCTGGGCAACCTGTTCCAGTGTTTCACCACCCTCTGTGTGAAGAACTTCTTCCTAATGTCCAAGGCAAATCTGGATATTTTTTATTGTATATTTTTCTGCAAAGGCAGCACATGTCCTCCTCTATCCAGGGTGTGTTTGTGTCTAGTTGATCCTAGCTTCCCCAAACACGTAAAAAGTTGTTCCCGTGGCACTTTCTCCACCCAGCAATGTGCTCGTAGGGCTGCTCATTCACAATCCCTTGTTCCCAGTGTCCCAAGCTTCTGTTTACCTACGTGTTAATATTCACCGTGCCTGACAAAGCTGGGTTTTGCTGTTGGTGGCAGCGACACAAGCTGCATGTTTTCTCACAGTCTAGCACAGGAATAGACAGAGAACAGAGCTGTTGTCACGACTGGAATTAACATACCATATGGTGCCTACATCACCTTTATCTTGTATCATCATCTACTGCAGAAAAATTATTGGAAACTGGGTTTTATTTCCAAACTCAAGTCTTCAGTGCAAATTGTCTCTCCTCCTTCTTCTTCTTCCCAGGTTCCTGTGTGTTGTTCTTAGACTCGCAACTAAAATATCTGCTCAGGTGTAAAAGATAATCTAACTGTAGAAATATTTTCTTCGATTCCTTATTTTTTTAAGCAGCTGTGTCACTTACTATTCCCAGTAGGTTGGAACTCCTTGATGTGTATTTTACTTCAATATGGCAATATAATATCTGGTGTCTTAACATGGGTGTCTTACTGATGTTTCCTCTTCAGTTTTCTCCTTCCCATTGCTTTATTAAAGAAGTCAGTCTAAGCTTATGTAACTTGAATTCTGAGTTGTTGGATTTTTTTGTTCAAAATAGGTTATATTTCACTTGTGCCAGTGTTTTAGAACTTTAAGTCAAAAGTGTTTCAGCAAAAGCAATTTGCTGGGATAAAACAGGATTTAACTGTTGCATCTTTCTTCAAAATCTTTGTCCTGCGTCGTCTCTCCAAAAGACTTTAGTTTTGTTCTTTCTAAAGTAAACTGATGATATAAAGGGGAATCAGATGCGGTATGAACTACATCCAAACTAGGAAGAGCTGAAAGTACGAGTCTGGACAAATATTTAAAGTTCAAAAGAATCCAAAGAGGTCAGGAATGTAAAAATGCAGCACTGTAATTAACTCTACAAAAAGTTAATCCCAAATAAAACTATTGCACGTTATGGAGAGACTTCAAAAAAGGGTGTAATGCCATTAAAAAAATGGGAATAATACTAGCAAGGGTCTGAAATATGATGGGAGGGAGCCCTGTGAAGATCCCAACGGAGCATACTGCAGGGGGAAGTATTGGCTCTGAAGGTCTCATCCTCACCCCACTGAACTTACTGGAAGACCCCTGTTGATGTTGATTGGCATTGCAACAAGCTCTGTGCTTCTTGTGTGAACACCTCAAACAGGCAGTCGCTTGCAGATGCTTTAGCCCTTGGAGATCAACAATATTTGAAGGATTTTAGGAAATAAAAGCACAAATGCAAGAAATTAAATTGAAGGCAAAATAAAATTGAAGTATGAAAGAAATTGTCAGCATAGGTGACAAGAATCAGGGATTAACAGAGAGAAATATAAACAAAATTTCTTTGGTACTTATTTTGTAGGTGCATAAACCCAGGGAATGGTCTACTACAGCAATTGGGAAAAGGCTATAGCTCTTGTGGTCTCTCCTATTACATCTACCAAGACATGAGCTAAAAGATAGTTGAGAATAATCGTCAGTTTGCAGGTAATGAACTGGAGAAGGGATCAGCTCTTTTTCCTGACATCTGAAATTCCTAATTGCTTATTAGCCTTTATATGTGTGAAAGTCATAATAAGGCTGCCTGTCTCTCTGATTCCTCTGCAAATCTCTCATCAGAAAAAGAAATTGTATCCCATGAATGAACTTTGCTATCTCTAAAAGCCTATTACCTAAATTTGATGATATGAACTTTACTTATTATGACAGATCTAGTTTCTGCTGTCATGATACAGAGATGATAGTGGGGTTTCTTCCATTTATAATTCCATTCTCAGCTCTGTCATGTAACCTATCTCCATTTACATAAAGTGATTTCCCCACCTGGGTTGGATTTATTCTGATACATCTCCTTAGTCTTTTCTCTCAAATTGAAAATCAGAGAGTCATTTAGGTCGAAAAGAACCTTTAAGATCAAGTGACATTCAAAGTCACCACTAAACCATGTCATTCAGCACCACTTTTACGTGGCTTTTCAGTCCCTTCAGGGGTAGAGACTCCACTGCTTCCATGGGCAGCCTGTTCCAGAGCTTAACAACCCTTTTTGTGAGTAAGTCTTTTCCTTGTGTCTAAGCTAAACCTCCCCAGGTACAACTTGAGGCCATTTCCTCTTGTCCTTTCACTTGTTCCTTGGGAGCAGAGCCTGACCCCACCTGGTTCCAGCCTCCTGTCAGGGAGCTGTCGAGAGCCAGAAGGTCTCCCCTGAGCCTCCTTCACTCCAGGCTCAACAAGTCCAGGTTCCTGAGGTGCCCCTCACCACACTTCACCAGATTCATTACCCTTCTCTAGACATGCTTCAGTCCCTTGATGACCTTCTTATAGTGAGGGGCACAAAACTGCACCCAGTATTTGAGGTGCAGCCTCAAATAGGAGTAAAAGAAAGAAACCAGGAGAAAAGAAACCAAATGTTGATTGCAACTAGAAAGCAGTTTGAGTAGGCGCGGGTGCAGAGGAGCTGTCAGAGCTCGCCTGGCTGCGTTGCTGTCACCCCTGGACACACAGTGACAATTCTTGCCTGCTATCAGTCCCTGCTTCATGTCCTGGTCTTGAAGGCAGCGACCGTGGCCAAAGGATGCGCGTTTGTGTAATTTTAATGTTCGGTGCTTCAGCCTCTGGCAGCAAACTTTGGGGAAGTTAATTCTTCTCCCTGCTCGCTTTGCCCGTTTCGTGCCATCTCCAGCGTGACGTGTCTCCAGTGCTGACTTTGTTCTTTCAGTTGTACCAGGGCTGTCATCTTGTTCGAGGTGCAGGTCAGTGGGAAAACAGCCAAGTGTGGAAAAACGCACCATTGCCTGGGATCGGAGCAGCACCAGTGACCTAAATCTGCAATGCTCTCTCCTCCATGGCTGATCCAGATTCCTCAGGCTGCAGCCTGTCTGTCTGCTGCAGAGCAAGAAGAGCTTTTTGTAGCTGAGCAAGGATCTCTGCCACTTTCACCTGCTAAAACTTGGAGGTTTGAAAGTCTGGGACAAAATGGAGGGAAATAGAGAAAGGCAGGCAGAAAAAGAGAAGTTGTGCTCAAGAAGCTTGACCAAAACACAAGAGCTTGACTTTTGTTTGTACCATGATTCAATGATTCAGTTTATTAGTTTTCCAGAACAGGCATGAAATGGCCATATTTGTGTATACAGACAATCATAATACATGATAGCATTTCTGGGGCTGGAATAGACCTCCAAGATCATCATGTCCAGCCTATGACCTAACACCGTGACATCAGCTAGACCAACAAAAAGCGAGACATTGGATTTTTTTTGTGTGTGTGGGAGGAGAAACCAAGAGCTACCTGAAGGCAAAACATTTCTAATTAATTTTTCTTTGTCTTTTTTTTTAAAAAAAAACCCCTCCTTTTTAATTGTGTGTTTTGCTGTTGCCCAGGCTGATGCTGGAGAGCATCTTTGCAGCCTCTATAAATTGATTCAGCGGGTGGCCGACAGCGCTCTGTGCTTCCTCCAGGTCAAGGCTGCCTTTTATGTGTCTGTGAGCAGGGGCGCTCACATCCGACGTGTAGGAGTCTTGAATTTTAAGAGCACTTGGCAGCAACCCCCCACGCATGCCCATCGTGATGTCTGCTCACAGAAAAACCACAGAACAGAAGCAGCTGGCGAGGTTTACCTGAGGAATAGTAAGATGCAGCTTGTAGAAGCATGCCTTGTTTTGCTGTTAAAAGCAGATATATTTTGGTTTACTTCCAGGCCACAAGAATGCTTCTGACTTCTTTCCTGACCCCCAGTAATGGCATCAGCACCCCAGGGAAAGGATCTTGTCAGTGCTAATGAATATATATATTTTTTTTTAAAGTCCATCTAGCCAATAAGAAAAATTGTTTCATTTTTTATGGGTTTTGAACCCAACAAAAGTGAGGACTTGGGGTGAGTGCCACTCCCCCCCCTTCTTTTCCTTGATTATGAGAAGTTTCTGGGTGGTTTTGCTGGTTGAACAGTCCAGAGGAAAACAGCAACACTCCTGCAGGGGCTTGCAAGAATTTATACTGGGTTTTGCTGACACCTATTTTTATATCAGAGATGGCAGAAACACACTGACATATCTAATCTATCTGCTTGGGAGTAGATTTAATTTCCATACGCACCCAGTGTCTCAGTGGGTATAATAAGTTGAGTTACTTGTTTTAGCTCATCTGTGCTTTTCCCTTCCCCTGGACCTGATCCAGGAATAGTCTTGAAAGAGAAGGTTTTCTGGGGGAAAGGAGATTTGATTTGCATCACAGAGGAAAAACTGAACACACTCACAGAATTTGATGGCTCAGCTTGATAACCTGTAGCTTTAGTTGGTCCAGAAGTGTTTTGTTCTGCTCTCTCCAAATCCTAGTAATCTGTGAGGATGCTGATCCTCTGTTATTTTTATTCTTTGATATCATAAAGAAGTAATTCGGTTCCTAGATTAATAAATGGGTTCACCTTTTATCTCTGGCAGTATTTCTGTCATTTGTCACTTGTATCTCCCCCATCATAAGGTAAAGTGTCTCTCCTCTTTATAAAATATTTTGGTTTATAAACAGTGACATTTTACTTAAGATCTTTATCCTGCTTTTTTTTCTGGAATTCAGGGTGAAATGCATAAATAAATACCATAAACACACACACGTCTACATACGTCTTGTAAAAAAGAAGTCTGTAGTTGCAGGGATCTCTTTTCAAGCTTTCTCACACAATACTGAAATTAATGGCAGTGGTTGGCATTGCAGTTATTCTTTTTCTGCTATAGATACTGCTGATGAATAAATAAGATGAATGAATCCATGTGTGGGGAGAAAAAAAAAGAAGGTGGTTTTTAAAGTATTAGTAAGATACTTTAACAGAAATTGTCACTAACAGCCTGGTATTTATTTATCCTCCAGTTCCTGGATGGAGTTAAATGAAAAAGGTGGAGTCTGCTCCATTGACGTAATTTGGTGCTTCACTGTGAAAATGTAGCACTTGATTTTGTGGCAGCATAGTAGTTTTGTGGGTTGTTTTGGTTTTTTTTCCCCTAGTTATTGTGCTTCTATATACTTAATGAGAAAAGTATATGTGTGTTTAGGTCTTGCACATTTACTGATGTGAATTACTTCAGAAGTACAGGTAGTTGTTCACTTTCAGGTGCTATGGAAAACAGGTATGAATTCATACTTGCTGAATTTAATTTGATCTATTGAGAAGAAGTTGAACAGATTTACCCAAAGACCGTACACTAAAACCAAAATCCTGTACAATTTAGCTGAAGTCCTGTAGCAAATGCAGAAATCTGAAACAAACTGGGAAAAAAGAATTAAAAACCCCATATATACAGTTGTTCAAGTTTTGTGTCATTACTGCCCAAATTTGTGGTTTTGACAGATTTTGTTGTTGCTTTTTGCCTGCTATGTATTTTAAAATGAGACTTACAAACCTGGTTTTTTATATACCTGCTCATTCCTGTTGTATCCCTTCTTGCTTTCATCCATATATTTTAATCCAGAACTCGAAATGATATTCAAGCTTTAAAAAAAAGTTCACAAAAATCTGTGCTTTAGTGCATAGTTTGTCACTTTTAACTTCATAACAGCTGTAAGATAAATAAAAACATCTTTACATTTTCTCAGGTAGCCACTTCCCATGTAAGATTAGAGCTAAAAAAGAGAAGTATGGAGTTTAAAAGTGTCAAACTTCGGTGAATTATGGAAGTTTGTATTGTAGTTGCACTTCCCAGGTTATAGATGGGGCTGTTCCTAGTTCTGTTGTAAATCTGACTTTACAAGGTTTTAATGTTCTGTCGGCTGCTAAAAATCGCTCCGGGATTGAATGGGTAAAATAAAAAAAAAATGTTGCTTTTAATGTATTTTAATGCTCAGGGCATTTTGTCATCTTAAATGTTTTTGTCTTGTTTTCACTAAAATGGCATCGTTCTTCAGTTTTGGAATGAATCTTAAAGCTGAAAGGGAAGGGGGGAAGAAGAGAAAGGAAAGGGAATGAAAAAGAAAAAGAAAAGAAAGCTCAGAAATACAAGACTCTCATCTGCACAGTGAAGTTTAAAATATCAACATGAGCTTTTGGTACTGGAGAAAAGGGCATAAATATTTAGCATGAAATGTAGTAATAACTGATAACGTTTTCATGTGGGTAGAGCTCCGTGAGCTACAAAGGATAAGCTGTAAGTCCCAGAAAGTTGGTTTTCCTGGAAGAAAAGTACTGCGTGTCTCTCCTCATTTGGGCAGTCTGGGGTTAAAGCAGGAGAGGAAATGGTCTGACCTGAAACTTGGAGGCTTTACCTAGTTTTTGCACAGTAGTGTTGGAAGGATTCACCTGCTTGGTAACAGAAGATGAAAATGCGAACAGTTTGGAAGTGTGATTAAAAATATACATCTTGATTTCACATAAGCAGGGGGGAGGAGTGGTTTCTGGTTTGGGTGTCTAATAAGCAAAGAGCAGGGTGCTGTGTCCAGGGATGACAGCCAGCCCACCCCTGACCTGCCAGCAGGGCTTTCAATGCTCTCCTCTGTGAGGAGGAAATAAGGTTAAGAGTGATAAATACAAGGGCCAGAGGGACCTTGCAGCAAAGACCTACAAATTTCTCTTCACTATATATATATTTTTTTTTTTCTTTCTATTAGATGCTGTTTCAATGGAGGGAGAGATTTCCTTGTATAACTTTGTCCCCTTCAGATACCCTCTGTGGGGAAAAAACCCAAACATTTTAATAAGTATTATTTTTACTACAGCAAGATCTACACTTTAACACTTTTTGCATCCTGTGTTGTTTCCCCGTGTTGTCTAACTTGAGCTTAAGCTACCAGGTAGCCAAGGACTTGTTTCCCTAACTCTTGTCCATGAGGAATTACTGGAGAGAAAGAGAAGTTCCTCAAGCAGTTTTACTGCTGTATGTCTTTGGCCCAGGCTGCCCAGGACAATGGTGGAGTCCCCATCCTTGGAGGTATTTAAAAGCCATGCAGATGTGGTAATGAGGGACATGGTTTAGTGGTACCCTGGCAGTGCTGGATTAACGGTTGGACTTGGTGATCTTAAGGGTCTCTTCCAACTAAAATGATTCTATGATTATAAGAAGACAAGGACAGAGCTTAAGGTAGGCACATCAGGGCTCTTCCTTTGAGGAAGAGAATTAATTTGTCTTAAGTTTGGTAGTACGAATGCTCTGTTGGCTTCAATTTATATACTTTGAGTCCACCTTGTACTGAATTCATTCTCTATGAGACAGAACTGTTGTTCAAGTGCCCAATGTTGTGAGCGGGAATGACAGCAAAATCCTTTCATAATGATGATACCTAGGTGGAGCGTATCTGGTTGCACACGGGAAGCATTAGACGTAGGAGGTTCTGGTTTAGGAAGTGTAAAATACTGTGCCTTCGGGCAGCTCTGCAGCTTTGGTGTGAGGAAGACTGTGGAGGATGGTTTCGAAAGGGTAACACGAAAAACCGTGTTGCTCATTTTAACCCTCCGTGTCTTTTGTGGTTTCATTTCATAGCACAGAAAGGTGGACTTTATGCAGTTTCTGCTCCTGGGGATGGTTTAGTTAAGGGGTGGAAACACAGACAAGTTTGAACACAGGGCAGTGGTTTGCTTTGTTTTTAACTTGCGCTGGTATCAGCGATGCGTGGTGAGCTGGCAGCACAGCAAGTCCTGTGATAAGGGTGAATGTCTGGGCAGTAGATGCTCCTCCCTGTGCTCCAGCTTGAAATCTTCTGCATATCGCCTGCAGCAAATGGCATTGACTGTAACTGGGGGGTATGTTGTTAGCGAGAAAACATCCGAGGGATTTTTCTTCTTGAGAGGTGCTGTTTGGATTTGAAGGGGGAGGAGGGAAACTTGAAACTTCTCTGTGTCAGCACCATGATGCTGAGTGCCTGCTTTCGGGCACCGTCTCCTCTTGTTGAAGTCACCCACTAAAGCCAGGTTTAGGCACGTACGTTTTTAGTGACATAACCCTTTGAGGGTGGCTTTGTGTACTTTTCTACTAGCAGATCAGAAAATAGGAGGAGTCTTACTAAGTCCTTTGCCCTGTGTTTGTTGAGGTTGTAGAAGCAAAGCAGCTGAGGGGTTTGTGTTGTGTAGAAAGTGACTTCTTCCTTAGAGAGCTGTTTATTTTTGCTTTTGAGTGTGTGTGTGTATTTAACCGAAGAATGTGTGTTGACACAGTTGTGCTGTTTAAATTAACGTGGGGTGCCTCGGTGCGTACACGCGGCTCTCCCAGCGAGCACGGCGCAATGTTTTATTGTCTGAAGACAACGCTAATGACAGCAGCCTTCAAACAGCCTTGTAATTTCATAAAACAATATTCCGATCCCAGAACTGCGAAGCGATGAAGAGATTTACCCTCATCAGACAGGGGAGCAGGAGCTGACCCGCAGCCCTTTGCTTCCCCTTCCCTGCTCCTGCTTCCCAGGAGCCGCGCCGGGGTTTGTCACAGCAGCGAGAGCTGTCGCAGAGCAAACACCCCAGCAGCTGGCTGTGCTGAGAGCTGTGGGAACACACCTTCCCAGGGCGATCCTACGCTCCGCTGCTTTCGGCTGACAGGTGAGCCATCCCCCAGCAACCTGGACAACCAAAACATCTGGGAGGGCACTCACTGCTTCTGGCCACCCCTTACTGATTGCTGCTCTGCTGCTTGGTCCCATGAGGGATGCTTCTCTGAAGGAGAGCTCAGTATCAGTTTAGTGCTTTGCAATTAGTACGTAAGGGATGCTATTTTGCATTCCTGTAACTTATAAAGCAGAGATTCAGAAGTGAAGCATTTTATATTAGTTGTGCTTTTTTTGACTATAAGCTTTGGTGGAAGGTACTGCATCCTGTTCTGAAGCCCCCAGCGCAAGAAGGATGTAGACGTATTGGGGCCTGTCCAGAGGAGGGTCACCAAGATGATCAGTCGAATGGAGCATTTCTCATATGAAGACAGGCTGAGGGAGTTGGGGCTGTTCAGCCTGGGGAAGAGAAGGCTCCGGGGGAACCTTATAGTGACCTTCCAGTACCTGAAGGGAGCCTGCATGAAGGCAGAGGAAGGTCTATTCAAAAGGGTTTGTAATGATAGGACAAAGAGCAATTGTTTTAAGGTGGGAAAGGAGAGGTTTAGACTGGATATTAGAAAACAGTTCTTTAATATGAGGGTGATAGATCACTGGAATGGGCTGCCCAGAGAGGTGGTAGAGGCCCCATCCCTGGAGTCATTCAAGGTCAGACGATGGGGCTCTGAGCAACCTGCCCTAGGTAGAGATGTCCCTACTTGTGCAGGGAGGTTGGACCAGATGAAATCTAGAGGTCCCTTCCAGCTTGAAACATTCTATGATTCTATGATTGTCAGGTGAAAGCAGGGTGGCTGTGGTGACTAGAGGGGGGCTGCTGTGCTGTCTTTGAGGTATAGCTTATAAAAGCAAATAAGTGGTCAGTTCTAAATTAATAAACATTTACATATATGTTATTAATCCTGAGCATCATATCTTACTGGGTAAAAATAACAGCTCCCTTATCAAAAGAGTTGGTAGTAATGCTTGGAACCAGAGAACAAAGGTGCAGTAGCAGGAGCCATATACGTTTGTTCTTTCATAGGAAATACTAAATTCAGACATTTCCACCATCATACGTGCTCCTTTTCAGTGGGTTCCTCGTGTGCTGCTGTAGTAATCGCATTGGATAATGACAGCATGGGCAACATGATGAAAAAATGAACTGAAGGAGAGATTGTTGGCAGTGCAGAGACACTGGCTGGTGACCTCACCAACCTTAAACCGCATTTGTAGTACCGTGGCTTGCTTACAGTGTGGACATCAGCAGCATGAAACCATTTGGAGGATTGTTGGTTGGCACACTGATATTACCATGGCAAGTTCACTTCATGTGTGTTAGTAATGAGCAGGTAAGAGAGCCTCGAATCCAGACCCTGAGATCTCACGCCAGCCACTGAACAAGCCTCTTCAGTGCCTCCCTTCTCCCAGCCGTGCTTCCCAGGAGCCGTGTGACAAAGCACCAGAGAGTTGCGCTTTGATTTCAGGAGCTTCGTTATTATTAAGTTGTGCTCATCTCTAAGATGGATGTTTTTAAAATGTAGTCTGTGTTTGATCAGGATACTAAAGAAAAAAAAGCTGATTTAAGGCAAATGACATGGGGGAAGGGAGTTGCATGTTTTACAATCTTGAGATTCCAGACATCCCTGCTGTGAAAAAGGGGAGTTTATTTAATTAGCCAGTTTCTGTGTGGGTTTGCTGAGTTGCTTTAGTTTGTTTGTTCTCTGTCCATTTGTAATAATGATATTATTTATTTCCACTATGCTGAAAAAATGACTTTGGTGATCTCTGTGGCTTGCTGTCTGCTAGGAATGCTGCCTCAGAGTTGTATCACTGTGAATATTTGTATGTTCCTGCTTGTACTGTGGGCAGAAACATCAAGATTGTTTGCATATCTTCCATTTTCTTTCAACAAAATCATTGCACAGTTGTGCCTAAGCATGGTCTTTCATGAGCTGCAAGGAGCAGATCATGTCTTTGTTATCAGATGGGTTGGTTCAGTCCATGTGATGGGTACCACAGGAACCCTCGGTCATTTCCCTGCCTAGTTTGTGTTTTGTGGCATCAGAAAATCTCCTTTTGATTAGACAGTTTCTAAATACCTGGCTTTCTTATACTCTTCACTGAGTTCTGTCCCAATGTATTCTCTATCTTCCTGCCCATCTATATCACCATAGAGTATATATGGGGCTCCTGTAGCATATTCAGTATTATGGGAAGTCAGCCAGGCTAGCACAGCCCATCAGCCTCCTGTTTAGCCTCTACTGACAGTTAAAACACCACCATCAGCAGCTTCTTGTCTTTCTCAGCCCTTTCCTGAGCTGACTCCTAAATGCTCTGCACAAAGAGGTCCTGCCCAGCACTGCTTGTTAACTTAAGAGCCTTGCTGAATAAGTTACAGGTGCCTGCAGCTAGAAAGGAGAGATGATGCTTTTTTTTTTTTCCTAGGTAGTCTTTGTTCTGCCTCCTCACGTTTTCTTGATTTCCTCAAGTCATCCTGTTTTGTGTGCTGTTGACAACTAAATCAGGGAGATGGAAGAAGCAGAAGAGGGGAGGAAATGCCCAGTGCATACTGAGAAGCAAATATCTTAGTCTTTCAAGCAATGGAAGTGATGGGAAGAAATGGGTATCTGTGGCGATGAATTTTAATGTGTGTGTTGTGATGGTTGTTACAGTGTCTTCCGTGTCTGGATCACTTTCTGTTGAGGATGGGGCAAAGCAAAGAGACGTTGATTTTTGGTGCCACTGAAACAGAGGTAGCAATATGAAATGAAGGTGCCAGAGCCTGGCCCAGTCTGCCCAGAGAGGTTGTGGAGTCTCCTTCTCTGGAGAGATTCCAAACCCGCCCAGATGTGATCCTGGGCAACCTGCTTTAGGTCCTCAGGATGTAGCAGGGGGTTGGATGAGATGATGTTTTCAGATAGTTGCATATGCTATGATGTGGCTAAATTGTATATACCATAATAGAAAAGAAAAAAACCCAATTGCTATTTTTTTATCTCAAGTGTTTCTTTCTCTGGTGGTGTCCATTCTTATAACGGTGCCCATCTAGCAAGTCTTGATCCTGTCTTTTTTTTCTTGAACAACCTAAATCATGTTGTCTAGTATAAATTTAAATATTTTGCAGTCAAATGCAAATATCCAACCCAAAAATGTGGCTGCTACTCCAGGTGTAAATCATCTGGGAGTAAACCATATTCTGTTAGTGACTGAAATGGAAAAATGGTGTTTAAACAGTGTCTTCTGCTGCTTCCATATTTATTTTTCTTTAATTAGGTTGCCCCTGGTATTTCAAGAGGCTTTACACAAATACTGTATATTCTCCCAGCAAATCCAAACACCGTGTAGCAGGGCACAGCACAGTTGGAGACTGGCTCAGTGCCCGGTGTCTGCTTTTAGCCACTGCAAAGGCCCTTCTCTTTCTCAGCAGTGCTGAATGTGATGCAGATAGCCAGCATTTTCTAGCCAAAGG